>VWZE01021580.1:46459-63229 GCA_013396675.1 Eubucco bourcierii
AGAGAGTTGGGGCTCTTCAGCCTGGAGAAGAGAAGGCTTTGAGGGGACCTGATAGTAGCCTTCCAGTATCTGAAGGCGACCTACAGGAAGGCTGGGGAAGGATTATTTACAAGGTCCTGCAATGACAGGACAAGGGGCAATGGGTTTAAACTGGCAGAGGGGAGATTTAGACTGGATGTTAGGAGGAAGTTCTTTACAGTAAGGGTGGTGAGGCACTGGAACAGGTTGCCCAGGGAGGTCGTGGCTGCTCCCTCCCT
Organism: Eubucco bourcierii; assembly: GCA_013396675.1. Lineage (NCBI taxonomy): Eukaryota > Metazoa > Chordata > Aves > Piciformes > Ramphastidae > Eubucco > Eubucco bourcierii. Next base: position 46,717 of record VWZE01021580.1, read on the forward strand.
GGAGGTGTTCAAGACCAGATTGGATGAGGCCTTGAGTGAGCTGTACTAGTGGGAGGTGTCCCTGCCTATGGCAGGGAGTTGGAACTAGATGATCCTTGAGGTCCCTTCCAACCTTACCATTCTATGATTCTATGACTTAAGATATTCTTGATTCCATGATTAACTTATGTATCAGTGTAGATACTCTGTGTTCAAATATGCATTGTATGCCCATACTAGTGCAGATGTGGACTGTAGATTCCCACGTCTCATAATAAACATATTAAATACTGAAATTTCTGCTTAAAAGCTGAAGTGGTGAAAGAACCCATTGACTAAGATATATCCAAAGTAAAACCACATCTTAATCAACAGATTGCTATATTTATTAAGAGAATTTTATGTGCAATCACTACTTTTTCATGTCATTCTTAAAGTGACTAATTGAAGAAGAAACACCTGACCCTGCAAGATATGCCAGGTATCTCATGAACTCTGTCACTGCTTCAAAGGACTGCCATATGCTGTAATAAGGAAATGCTGATGGATTAAGACATGTTTCATTACTGATTTTGTTTAGTGGTCTTCACCATGTACATCAACATACAAAAAACCCCTAAACTTGGACTTTCTTTCGTGTCTTTAGACAGACACCTTTTTATATCCATAAAAAGAAGAAAAAAGTGAAGAAAAAAAAAAAAGAAAACCCCAAATAGAAACCTGACAGAATACAAGACTTCCTTTATAGACTAAATGGAGGTCAGCATTTTTTTCTCCCCTTTATTTAGGTTAATGAACAAACAGAAAAATACAGAAGATTCTCAAAATGACCTGTTGACTCAGTTGCTGTGGAGTAGTGATAATTCTAAAATTATGTGCCACTCATTGCCTTCTGACATTTGAGTTGCATTTCCTTTCGGGGAATGAAAACAGAATGTTTTCCTTTGAATTCCTTGTACGATAGTGGAGAGAAGTGCAGTAGCATTGAGGGCTAGAATGCTTGAGAGAACCACAGAGCAATTGTGGAGCAATAATCAGTCTTGCATATTACAGTATCTAAGTGGGTAATGGTGATTAATGTTCAGCAGGATGCTGTGTGCTATAGAAATGATGCCTCTTCAATCTGTATGCAGATAGAGTCCTGTGCAAGCTGTAAGAAAATCAGGATGATTTGTTTGGCACAGCCTTGTTACCATCAGGATTTTTTACATGCAGGTTTTGCGTGCTGTTTATATCTTTGGCTTTTTAAATTATTATTGGTTGTTAGGACCCTTGATTTGCTCTTCTCTTTGCTAGAAGGTAATTAAAACTGTGATTTTTTTTTTTTTTTGGGGGGGTGGGGGCGAGTGTGGAGCATGGAACAGAGAGATGGAAAACTGCTACTGATGTGTGGGTTAATTTCCATGCAAAATATGACTTGTTTGCATTCAAACAAGATGACTCATTTGAAAGGAGGGAAAGCTAGACTGTGTGAATGGTCTGTTGATCGTTTGTTGCTTTTTATTAAATACACCTGTATACATCTGATACTCTGTCATATAAAGGGTCATTGTCCCAAGTGCATATGCACTCTGCAGTACCCATGAGTATGTTACAAGTACATATACAGTCTGTCTAACATGCTTTAATGCATTCAGGTGGCAGGAGAGATTAATTGAAATGGGATGTAGTTGCAAAATCGGGTTGTTAGGAGAAATCTTTGTCAAATAGAAGCAGATTTTATGATGCTTTATTGTATTGAGCATTGGAGTCTTTTTATGTGAAGAGCTAAAATCATCAGAGACACATGAGGAAAGGAGGCAGGAGAAGCTCAGGAGCCTGAGTGAGGAACTCAGCACCATATATATAGGAGCCTGGCCTAGGTGGAGAAACTTCTCTGAAGCTCCTGTGTGAAGTCCTGACCCCTATGGCAGTATCCAGTATTTGCCTTTGAAATTGCTCTGGTGGAGACTAGAACACTGAAACACTGCCACATTATGCTGTTCCACTGGGCTGCAGAAACTCAGCAAAGATAATTTAGTTTTTGGTCTTACTGTGGGTTAATGCATGAGTTAGTCGTTGATGAAAATATGACTGCTTTAATCCACCTTTTAAGATATTATAACATCTCTTAAAATTTTTCTCCTGATGTCTCGAAACTGTAGAAAAAAAAGAAAAGGTCAGCAGCTTCATGGCAAGACCATTATGTCAATCTGCTGTAGCTGAGGTAGTAACAACAGTGTGATGGGGCCTACCACTTGCAGTAAATACTCAAAACTGAACAAGCACAAATGAACCTGAAGAAGACATAATCAAACACTTGACTGTTCCAGAGAATTGTTCTGTAGTGTCAGTGAAATAAGTAACATGACTTTGCACTGCATGAACTACAGATTAGTTGTCTTTAAATCACTTGAGTAATAAAATACTCAACTGTTTTGTTTTTTTTTTTTTTAATTTATCTATGGAGAATAGATAAATTCTTGTTAATGTGGTGGGGTTTTTTCTTTTTCTGCTGAACTTATGGAATATATAGGAAATACACATTTTGTCATTTAAAGGCTTTCAGTTCACTCTGCGGTACTTTTCCTCCTCACATTTGTCTCTTCATGTCTGAAGACTGGAAAGTTTTGTCCTAGGAGATGGGTGCCCTGGCCTCAGCAACCAAACCCAGCAAAGAGAAAGGATCTTGTTGCAGCTGTCATACCATACATTTTCATAGAATCATAGAATGGTAAGGTTGGAAGGGACCTCAAGGATCATCTAGTTCCAACCCCCTGCCATAGGCAGGGACACCTCCCACTAGTACAGCTCACTCAAGGCCTCATCCAACCTGGCCTTGAACACCTCCAGGGAGGGAGCAGCCACAACCTCCCTGGGCAACCTGTTTCAGTGCCTCACCACCCTCACTGCAAACAACTTCCTCCTAACATCCAGTCTAAATCTTCCCTCTGCCAGTTTAAACCTATTGCCCCTTGTCCTGTCATTGCAAGACCTTGTAAGTAGTCCCTCCCCAGCCTTCCTGTAGGCCCCCTTCAGATACTGGAAGGCTAAGCAGCCCCAGTCTAAGCAACCATGGTCCAGCACAGCTCCTGTACAGCACAGCCAGTATAGCTTCTGAATTTGTCATGTACCTTATTACCGGAACTGTGGGCCTCTCTCCTCCCAAAGCACGACTGGCTCTGGGGTCAGACCAGGGTGTTCAGGCTTTGGACCAGTCACAGCTTCAAAATCTTTTTGTTCTGAGAGACCCTGTGAATGAGAGTGACACAGAAATCCCACAAGATTTACTAGAGGCAGTTTTCCATACTGTGGTTCTGTGCTTGCCTCTCTCAAAACATGAACTGAAATTTGCAGAATAAGCAGGAAAATTAGATTCTTTCTGAAAGGACAGAGCACTGTGTTCACTCTGAGCTCTTGTATTGCATGCTTAAGCTACTTGGGCTGTAATGGATTTTAACAGCTTTTATCTCCACAGTGTATTCTTTTAAGTAGATACTGGACAGGCTTTACTGAATTGGTACTTGGCTTTAATTTTTCTTGGTTATCTGCTTTTGGACTCCTGTGTTTTGTGCTGGGGAAAGAAAGCTGTATAAGGTTTTAAGATGATATGAACTTACCCACGAACTTGAGTAAAATGCTGTAATTTCTGGGTTTTGATGGTACAGACTTGTGCTGGTTTGAGGCTAATTGGAATATGTTAGTAGAGAAAATTACACTATAGGCTGTGAAAGGAAAACATGGTGATGTCTGTTTTGCTCATAGGGTTACTGAGATCTTTGGGTAAAAGAATTCAAAACATTAGACAAGGCAGTGTCAGTCAGTCTGTCTCTGGGGGCACAGCGTCTCGGGCGGTCTAGCTTCTGGTTCCTCTTTGCTGATTAATCTTCACTAGCCACTTTTCTCCTAACCCCCCTGGCTGATCCTCCTAATTCACCTTATGCGTAAGGCAAACCTTGGGGTAAGGTATAGGGGTGGGGAGAAGGTGGAAGGGTGGTTGGGAGCCCCTCCTGGGGTCTCTAATTTCTGTGAGGGCTGTTGTGTTTCTGTATTCCCTTTAACTTGTCTATTTCTGTAACTATTCCTGTCTATAGTGTATATCTCTGCTTGTACATTGTACTGAGCTGTAAACAGAGCTTCATTCCTTAGCTTCCAGCTGGCTGAGTTCTAGTCTGGGTCATTTCATAAAGTGTAGGGGGGCGGGGAACTCCCAAACCATCACAGGACTGCAGTGAGAGTTGTGTGCTACTGCCATAGTGCCTTATTTTTTAAAAGGAGAGGATGGATTTGATCCTGCTTTTGTTTAAAAGCTATTATTTAAAAAATATAAATAGTTGTACTTTCATTTAATGATTTCAGTTCCTCATTTCATGAGGAAATGACTGAATATAAAACTCTGGTTCCATTACAGGAAGTAACGGCAAGTTTGCTTGAGTGTAGAAGTCAGAAAATTTTTATTATTAAAAAAAGGAAAAGCATAATTTTTGTGCACTGGTAAATGTTGAATAAGGGTTAGATTTATACAGGGTTTGGTTATTCTGTAAACACTTTAACTGTGAAGATAGATGCAAGGACCTGTACTTGCTCAGTTTAGGAGAAGTTGGGAAGTCCAGGGGTCTCCTTCTATGAAGAAGACAGAACTGAACCTTTTACTAATGTATGTAGCTAAAGCATAAGAGATTGTAAACTGAATAAGGGGAGGTTCAGACTGGATATAAGGAAAGAAAACCTTATTGTGAGGGTAATTAAGCAGTGAAGCAGGTTGGTGAGAGGCTGTGCAGTTTCCATCCTTTGATGTATTCAAGACAAACTTTCTAAATCCCTGAGAAGAAACAAGGTCTGACCTTACCCTCACCAACAGGCTGAACTGGAGACCTCCATAAATCCCTTCCAATCTGAATTACTCTCTGATTGGGTTACAAGTGTTATTTTTGCAAGAATCATAGGGGCCTGGCTATAGCCTGCATGGGCATTTGGCCTAAATGAGATCTGCAGTCTATGACATTTGAAAAGGCCAATTTCTCCATAACCTTCTGTCATATTTTCTTCTGTGTTTAATAGATGCCATTTTCCACAAAACCAGGTGTAATTGGATTTTGATTTTTCATGCATTGAAAAAACCCCACGTACACGTGCACACACACACACACACGAAAATGACCCACAAAAAAAAAAAAAAGAGGATCAGAATTTGATTCTACCTCTCCAGTGAGTCAGGTAGTTCAGCTCCAACCCATCTAGTGCTCAATATTTACACTGATTTACTTTCATAGGCTTTGTAATGTAATGATTAGCTTCAGTGTATAATACGTAACAAAACCATTAGTCATTGTTATAAGGGATAATTTAATGTTGATTGCTGTTGTTATCAATTGATGTAAATTCAGAATTTATTTTGTATGCCTTTTCATCAGTTTTACACCAAGTAAAACTCTTTTTTTTTTTTTTTTTTTATTGTAGAAGCTATGACCCAAGATTCCTTTTCATTTCTTCCTCTGGTTTCCTTTGTTATTAATTTTAAGTACAGCTTTGTACTCATTTGCTCCTGCCAGTTTTTCTGCTTTTTGTCTTTCTTTTTTTATTATTATTTTCAGTATCTAGAAATACGAAAGTAGCAAAAAGTTTGAGGAAATTTATCATCATCCAGAAGAAAGAATTTGTTGGCAAGAGAAAACAAAACATAGATGCCCTCATTGTCTGTCCAATTTGTCATTTTCAGGACTTAACACTGTAAAAGTTATCATGCATCTGTTGTTATTACTAGGATTATTAATAATACATTCTTTTGATGAGATTCTGCCTTAAGACATGCTTCCTCAGCTGTTTTTTTTATCAACTTCTTATTCTGCTTTCTGTGTTGCAAGAGCCACTCTCTTCTTTTTGATAGATAATTATAATATCTATTTTGCTCCTTATTCTTAAAGGAAATGCTCTTGCATCAGCGGTCCCTATTAATTTGATTCCAGAATGATATACCTCTTAAAACTAATGCATAATTTATCCACTCGATACATGTGCTTACTGAATTATGGTACTTCTATCTTAATTTGAGTTAGTACTCCTTTAATTTGACATTTAAAAAATTTGGGTCCTCGAAACACTCTGTCTCGTCTAGCAGAGCTGGAGGTTTGTAGATTGAAGGAGTTAGGAGTGATGCGAGAAGTATGGGGTTTGGGGAATTTCATGCTTTGTACCCAGAGTAAACCCTGCTTTGCTGAGGAGAGTTTTTTGAAAACGTTGGTGTGAATTAGGTTTTCTTTTGTTTATGCTGCAATCAGCCTTTCTTCTCATTCTGGCTGTTTTTGCAAGCTATGTCCTTGCCCCACGAAATACTCCCTGAAACTGAGCAGTGTCAGTATCTGACACATGAGGATATTGGGCTTTTCTAAGGCAAGGAGGGCAGGGCAGTCTCATCAGATTGTCTAGTTGAAGGGGATCAGCAGCACTTGTGTTTTGGCAGAGGGCCAAATATGCAGGCAGTTAGCAGTGAAATGCATAGGTCTGCATATGCATGTGCTCTCGCAAAACCAGATTGCTTTAAACTGAGGTTAGACCTGAGAAATTTGAGCTCCCTTGTAATGTGAAGCATTTCAAAACAGAGAACCGAGGCTTTGCAACTGGGTTAAGAAGATCACGGTGATGTTACCACGCTATAGTTTTCATTTTACTAGTATATAGAGTTCTATTTGGCTTGTGTGCGAGCTCACTTCCTTTGACCAATGTAAAAGGGGTTTCCTGGTCAGTGGTTTGGTTGGTTGTTTTTTTGTTTGTTTGTTTGTTTGTTTGGGGGGGGTTTTGTCTTTTTTTTTTTTTTTTTTTTTTTTTTTAAGTAGTACTGCAAATTGCTCTGAGGAAAATATAAATGAAGTTTGAATAAATTAGAACTGTCATTCTAACTTAAGGAAATACGGAAACATAGCTCATAATTGTAAAGTATTTGCAGGTCATAGCAGAGCTTGTGCCTGATCATCAAATATTCTTACACAACATACATTACTCATTACTCCCTAAGTCATATGGAAATTAATTTTTTTTAAAACACTGCAATGCTAGGAATTAATGTTTCAAATGGTTATCAACCTATTCCAGCTCTATATCTTTCATCTCTATTTTTTTCTGGAACTACATTAATGCTTTCTCTAGAAACTCTTGCTTTGTGGCAGAGAGCTTATGTTATAAAAATTGTCTTGCTAGTGGCTTGGTGATGATGTGTCCTCTGCCAGCCTCTTCTCACTGGTCTGCCCTCCCCCTCCCAAAGGCAACTAGTCCTGCATTTTGTATCTATTTTGAGCTTTTTCCATTATTCTTGATGGGATGTGGTGTGATGGGATGAACTACTAGAATGGGCTACTGGAAGGGGCTGCCCAGGGAGGTGGTGGAGTCACCATCCCTGGAGGTGTTCAAGGCAGGTTTGGACGTAGCACTTGGTGCCATGGTCTAGTCTTGTGGGCTGTGGTAACGGGTTGGACTTGATGAGCTTTGAGGTCTCTTCCAACCTTGGTGATACTGTGAAAAAAGATTTTAAATTACCACTGATGAGGAGAAAAATTATGGATTCTAAGAACTACTTTTAGGCCTTCCTGTAGATGCTTCAAAGTGTCATTCAGATACAGTTGGCATTAGCACAGACTTCCTGGTCAGACTACAATAGATACCATGATTGCAGTTATCTTTGAAATAGAAGTGGCTGTATTGCCCCACTAAGTCTGTATACATGCAATTAGATGTACTCATGATTGCAAAAGCAGAGCACTGGAACAAAATAATTACATAATCTGACTCTTGCTTTTTATTATTTTATAATTAGCTGTGGTTGTGGTGTTGGGATTTGCCATATTACAACTGGTTTTTGCAGCAGTAAGCATGGCTTTAATTGACATTTGCAAAGTATATCCTAATATTTTGGAAACTGCCAAGCATTCTCTCATTTGGAGTTGCTATTTTTTATTTTTAAGCTAACTAAAACTGAAATCAAGCTTACCATATATTTTATGGTGTTTGCTTTTTGCATTCTTATCTGCAGAAGATTAAGATTGGATTTTTCGGTCTTCTACAAGAAATTTCTCATTAGAAAAAGAGATTGTTTTTTTCTTCCTGCAGAAGCTAAGTAGTTTTTTTTTAATACTTACAGGTCTAATGTGCTGATTTCATAGTAACAGGTCTCATTTGATGAAGCTCTCTGTACACTATTTTATATATATATATAGAATTGTAATGACATGGTACTCCTAGATTTGAGTCCCAGCTCATTAATTGGATGCCTTGGAATTCTAGCTGGGTTATTAATTTTTCATGTATTTATACAGTGATAAATGATTCATGTGTGTTCCTGCACTAGAGTCTAAGATTTTGAAATGAGAAATAACAGGTGACACAGCATGCTTTCAACTGTGAAAATGTTTCCCGGGGGACCACTGAAACCTGAAAAAGAATGAGCAGACTAAAACCAAAGAGTTAAATTCAAGAAAATGCTTTAGATTCTTGTCATTTGAAAACAAGCCACTAATGTTTTAAATTCTCATGAGCATTACATCATCACCTACAGAAAACCTTGATATTTAATGTCATGACAGATCAAAAAGCTAAAGTAAAGTAGAGGTGGGGCTATGTATTTATTTAGTCTTTGCATTCAAATTAGCTTCAATGGGAATTTATTCAGGTGGTAGTGGGGGATTTATTTCACCAGTAGTTCCCTGCTGTGAGTTATTTTAGCAGTAGCTCTTTGCTCCCAATGCCTTTTTCGAAGATGCTTATACCTGTGTCAGCTGTGATGGTACAGGGAAGCAGCAGCAAACTCGTGTAAGTTTACTCCTTTTAGAGGCTTCTGAGGCATGGATCACAAAATACAGACACGTACAGGGACAGAATCCAAAGTCTGCAAGTAGAGGAGGTAGGAAGAACCAAGCTGCACTGGGGCATGATTTGTACCTCTCTGCCATTCATTTTCCACCGCTGGTGACAGTTTAAAATCCCTTAGTTCAGAGACATGTAATGTATATTACTTATGGAAAGGGCACAATATAAAACAAGCGCAAGTTTGTCTGTTTCAGGGTACCATTGCAATATTGTGTTGAACTTCCTTGTGCTTTGTTTTTCACCATTGTTTAAGGTGTTTGTGTTTTTACAAAACCACAGCATGAATTTTTACAAATCATGAGGTCTCTCTTGATTGTAGCTGCTGTGAAAAACTTGGTAGATGACACCTGCTGTAGTACCGTTGATACTAGATGGTACCAGCCCTCAAACTGATTTTTGCATATGTTTGGGAAGTACCTCAACTCCTGATATAAAAAAATGCTTTCTGTTAACACTGTGGATGGTAAGTGCTCTGCTTTTACCTTGTTTGATTGTAAGTTAACATAACAATATAGAATCTCATTTAAAATTTTTGAAACTCTCATGTACACTGAGGAAATACAGTCATTGGTCTCTTGGATTTCTTGTCACATAAAGGGTCCTGAGACACCCCTCAGCGTTGATTAAACTAAGGAGCTTCCTCAACAATGTACTTTTTCTGAAGTACTACTTTGTAAAGTGGAGCTTCTTTGAAGTTTTATTTGGCTATTGGAACCAAGCAAGCAACTCAATTGGATCTTGCATCTTAAAGCTGCATGGTGTTGGAACCTTGCTTAGCCTCATCCAGACTTCCTTTCTTCTGAGAGGCTCTCAGGAGGTGTAGTTTCTGTCTCCTGCTCAGAAATAATTCCTTTTTGTTTCTCTCTTCAGTGAACATTCTACAAGTCCCTGCAGTTTGCTTGTAGGATAGGTTATTTTCATGCATATGCATGTGCACAGATTTGTTTTCTATTACCTTTGTACAAAAAAAGTCTAAATATGTACAAATTTTACCTATTACCTTCTAATATGCTCCCTCCCTGGAGGTGTTCAAGGCCAGGTTGGACGAGGCCTTGAGTGAGCTGTACTAGTGGGAGGTGTCCCTGCCTATGGCAGGGGGTTGGAACTAGATGATCCTTGAGGTCCCTTCCAACCTTACCATTCTATGATTCTATGATATTTTGTAGAACTGAACTTCAGAGTCACAGGATATTTGAGATTGAAAGGGACCTCTGGAGGTTATCTTGTCTAATCCTGCTCAGTCTGGGCCACCTAGAGACTGGACTGTGTCCAGTCAGGTTTTGAATATGGTTAAGGATGCAGACTCCATCATCTCCTCATGTGAATGAAATCTAGTTTGTCCTGTTAGCATGCTTCAACACTAGTGGAGAATTTAAGATATGTCTAGATCAGGAAACCTTTTCTTTGCTATTCATAGTATATCCCAGTTTGACGCATTATAAGACTGCTATTATATTTCTTGCACAGCTGACATGGGGTTTCACTGAATATATATAAGCTGTCGAATTCTGGTTTGTGGCTGTGGCAGAGAATTTGCTGGAGGGGCAGGCTGACACTGTGGCGGGGTGTGGGAAGGGCTCAGCACCTGTGGGGTAACTGCAAGGTTATTGAGGAAAATGTATAAAGAACATGGAGGTCTATCCCCATCTCAGGTACTGTATTATTCTCTTCCTGTCCTCAGTCCTCTGTCTCAAGACAGGCATGTGTCTTATCTTCCAGGGTCCCTCCTGGGCTATACAGGTGTGGCTGATGGGTGCTGTGGCAGGAGTCACACCTAAATCTGGTTGTGGGCTTGGGGCAACTCTTGAGCATCTCTGTTCTTATCCATAAGGTACTAGTCCTCTCATAGCTCCTCATCATATGGTGTGCCAAAAGCATACCCCACAGACTTGGAAAGCTTCCAGGTAAATTTCTCTTCCTTTTTGTGCCCATTTTGCCAGATTTGTGGGTCTAGGGCATAGGAAGGAGCTGGAGAATTACTTTGAGCTTGCTTTCCTACTTAAGTAAAGCCCTCAAACGAAAATGCAACTGGAAATGGCTTGGTGTAGTTCACAGGATTCACTTCTGGAAGTGAAGGGGGAGCAGTTGTGAGGTACTGCTTCTGGCCTACAATATAAAGTGGTTGTCATGCTACTTTACATCTCTCCACACTGCAGTTTTCCCCACCGATAAAGCAGATGTGAGTGAAGAGGCAATACCGAGATTTTGTTAGGTTGAATTTTTTAAGGTTGCTAAGCTGTTTTGTGTTCCTTGAAGTGAAATTACAGTATAAAGGGCAAAAAAATAATTAACATTTGAGCACTTTGTTTTCCAAGACAACTAGTTTTAAGCTAAATAAAGTTCAAAGCTGATGTGTCACTAGGAAATAAAAGATAGCTGAAAACTAAAGAGGTTATTGAGCCAAGCTGTGATGAATTAACTGAATTAGTTTGAAGCAATGGCAAAACATCACCGCATTTGTAATTACTTCTTTATAAGCATGAGGGATTGTGAAATCAATGTCAAAAGTAGGATATTTGCCAAAGAATCTCTTTGCACTATTTGCATTCCTTGACAGGGAAATATCTGGTGCCCCAAAATGTAAAGAAAATATATGATTATCAATGTGTAAAATGCCACAAAATGAAATTGAGTAGAACACCTCAGTGTGAAAGGTTTATTCTTGTGCGTTCATGCCCTTTTCCATTTATGAACAGAATAAAACTATGAATGTAGCAATCATGCATATTACAACAATTTATGCTATGAGAGGGTTGGATTTTTCAAGGATTCTTTGAGGTATAGGCTACAAGTTATTAATCAGATGTTGCCCTAGTTATGCATGGGTGTATTTTAACTGAATTGTTTGGCTATGACTGCCTATGGTACAAACTGAAAATGCAGAAGTAAATACTTCAGTGCAAGGAATAATATCATTACCAAAATTCTAGTGCAAGCCAAGGAACCATCTTTTCCTAGAAAATAATGTGTGGTCTTTAGCAATGGAAAATTTCCCACTGAGTCTTTAAATTGACCTATGCTTATATGAGATTAGTCCATTTGAGAGAGGTGATTAAATTTCTGATTTCATTTTAGTTGGGAGAAAAAAAATGCTGTGCAGCAGAGCTCGAAGAACCATTATCTGGTGCACTTTTTATGGTCATTGTTTTTCAATCAGCTCTTTAGCTGCAGTGTGTGCCCCTGCTTTTTTCATCAGTGTGATGGAGGAAAGCTGGGTGCACTGTGTGCAAGGAATGTAATAGCTTTCCACTGGGATTTTAATTTTTAATATTTTTTTTTTTCAGTTGAACTGAGGTAAATGCAAGCTTCTGGTACAGGTTGCTGGTTAAGGACTGCAATCAGACAAAGGCTATTTTCTATGTGACAACTGGTACAAGACAGAAGCAAGGTGTTGATATCAGCACTCCAGCTTAATGTTCAGGGTCGGGGGAGAATGTGTACAGCCTGCAAGAACTGGCTGCTAGGCATAAAATGTCTGGCAGTATTACTATGGATGTCATTTTATGGTACAGCTTAACAGGATTTTTCATAGAGATGGCTGTATCTGCAAATGAGAATGAAAATACTAATAGTCAGTGAGGTTTTATTGATTGCTTATTATGTGGAGATAGTATTGAATGCTGTATGATTGGCCAATTTAAAAACTACATGGATAGTTCCAAGAAGAAATTAGGTGGTGTGCACATCAGGAAAATAAATGTTAATCTCTTGCCGTAGATGATCTTTAAACAGCTTTTGCTCTCCTGAATATTTGAACATTATATCTTAGTGCTAGACAAATGTATTTGCTTCTTTTCCCTTCATTATTATGTGGTTATACAAAAATCTGTCTTGATTTTATAGCTTCTGACTTTACTGCCAACTCTCTTCTAATTAATTCTGTCATGTTTATCATACATTGCTTGAGAAGAGGATGCTCAACAAGTCAGTGTTGTAACCTTTCAGGACTGTTCCTTGTTGCCCTCTCCAGGTATTCCCTACAGACAATAGTGAAGCTGTACCCATAAGAGGTTTTCGGAGTTATTTTTTCTACTTAGAAAGCTTTTGCTATAGTAGTATTGTATTTATACTGCCACACTGTGATAGGCACAGTCAGAACTTCAGTGTTAGTTTTGCCTCTTAACCTCTATGGATGGGGCCTCTATCTGTGTTACAGTTTAATTCCCAAAGCAAATTAAACCTCATGAAACATATTTTTGAAGTCTGGCAAAACTACTGCAAGCAAAGATGGAATTGTATTGTCTGAGTGGCTTAGCTGGAACTCGTGAAGCATCCAGAGTCTGTGAGCACAGTCTTATGTGGTTTGGGAGCAGATCTGTTCTTATTTTTCACCAAAAAAACCAAACAACCAACCAAACAAAAAAAAATTAAAAAAAATAAAAAAACCACCAAACGACGCTCTAAGAAAGCAATTGCACTTAGTGAATAATATCCCTGAGATGTTGAGCTGGTAATGTTTGATGACAAAGAATATTCAAGGGTGGATCTGAGTCAATGCCTGAAATCTTTGAAAGGCTTGAAAAAGTGCTTTTTGAAAAGATTCTGGTTCCATTTAACCCCTATGTCTTTTCCTTTCAAAACAAGGCAGTTCAGAGAATAAATGTTAAGGCTTTCATTCTCATGATGACAGCCTTTTGAAGCATAAACAAGATTTGTATAGCCTTCGCTAGATACATAATGTTAGTTTTGAAGAGTACACGGATAACTATCAGCAGATAGGCTGTTGATAATGCTTGCAGACTAATTGCTTAAAAATGGGCTCACATCATCCATGAAAAACACTAATAACTCATTTAGCCAAAAGCTCAGTGCACATGATCCTTCAAAACTGTCTAATGACTCAGGGCTGCCTTTGAATTTCAGCTGTTTTTGTCTTAACCAGGTGAGGATCTTAGGTAATACGTTAGTCTTACATAATTGCTCTCTTGCAAGAAGAATATTTCTGGAGGATCATAGAATAGAATCATAGAATGGTAAGGTTGGAAGGGGCCTCAAGGATCATCTAGTTCCAACCCCCTCCCACTAGCACAGGTTACTCAAGGCCTTGTCCTACCTGGCCTTGAACACCTCCAGGGAGGGAGCATCCACAACCTCCCTGGGCAACCTGTTCCAGTGCCTCACCACCCTCACTGGAAAGAACTTCCTCCTGACATCCAGTCTAAATCTTCCCTCTGCCCGTTTAAACCCATTGCCCCTTGTCCTGTCGTTGCAAGACCTTGTAAATAGTCCTTCCCCAGCCTTCCTGTAGGCCCCCTTCAGGGGGTTATTTTTTCCTTTTGTTACTTCAGCTTTCAGTCTAATCTTATCTCTTCTGCGATATAGCTACTAATACAGAGGATTTTTCTTATGACATTCATGAGACACAAGTTTATTTAGACTAAAGAAAAAAACCTTATTTGCCACTTATGAAAAGGTATTACTAATACCAGATGTTAATGCATTCTTCCCTCCTACAGTCTTGTATTCAGTCAAAACTGAATGTATTTTCAGATGAGACCTGCAGATCTGTTGTTCTCGGTTTCAGACCTTAAACAGTGGTGCTGAGCAGCTTCAGTTTGTCTTACTAACAAGCACCTCTATATGAACGCACTTCATCTTATTCAGCTCTCTGAGTAAGAAGGTTTAAGAGCACTTCATCTGTCTCTGAAGAATCTCACTTAGCACTGGTTTTGATTCCTGTTTGCTTTGGTATAAGGTAGCATTAACTTTCATATTTGAACTATGAGGTTCTTGAGCTGCTAATGTGAAAACAAAGAGCCATATTCCCATGATGAGTTTTAAATCTAGGAGTCTGGTCTTTATAAGAGTCCCTTTGTAAGGAGTGGAGAGAAGGTGGTAGCTCTTCTAGGAAATAAAGTGTTCCACCTTCCTCTGCTGGTCTGCTCCTGGAAAAATCTTCAGTCCTTTGAGAGTAGAGGAAACCTCATGAGATTACTCCTCTCAGGCTAGTTCTTTTGGATTTTCCCCTATTATAGCTGAAAATAAAACAGATGTAGGGGAGTACTTTGAACAGCATCACACCAGATCAACGTGTTAAGTGTAAGCCTACATGCTGGTTATTGCACTCTAAATGCAACACAATTATTCCAAAAGTAATTGTTGTTCTTTGAATGCCAGTATGACTACCATTTAGAAAAAAATATAATACATGGACAACCAACCTATCTTTTCTTACACAAACCACAATTAAGTTCAGAAAAAAAAAATCACTGTAGAAGGACAAAAATCAAAAAAGGGGAAAATGTTCTTTAGTTCTCTAAAATATCTTAACAGTAGAACAACCAGTTGCAGTCGGAGAAATTTATATCCAAAACTTGCATCTCAACAGAAGAACATAGGATTTTATTATCTTTGTTGTTGTTATTGTTGGTTGTGGTTTTTTTATTCCTTTCTTAAGAAAAGCAGTATGGTATTTTAGTATGTGCTGAATTATCCATGTAGTCATATTAAAAAGCAAAGAACGTTGGCTTTTCATCACATAATTTCAGTAATTACTGTAAAAAAAAACCAACAAAACAAAACTGTACCTTGCAGCCCAGAGTTCTGCTTTATATTTTATTCTTTTTTCCTTCAGTTAGTGTTGTGTATGAAACTATATAGTATTGCCACCGTATTCCAGGTTCTGTACCTGAAGCAAGAAAATGTTATTTCAAATTGTATTGTGCAGAAAGAAGCTGAGACTTCTGTGTATTAATAGGGAGTTTTATATAGCATTTCATTAATAAGGAAAGAGAATGTATAATGGCACATTGCATTAATTTGGCATAATTACATCACTCGGTAATGATGCACCTGGAGATCATCTAAAACATACATTAATGAAAATTTCATAACTCTAGACATTAGGAAGTTGTTGCCTTTGGTAGAACTGATATTAGAAACAGGAAAAAAAAAAGTCATGTCTTAAAAATAAATTAGTTCTTTATACAGGATGGTAGACTCAAAGAAGCGTAAGAAGTTAAAACTTCACAGGGAAAAAATATTTTCATTCATATTCTTTCAATTGTAGGTTATTGAAAGCTCTGAACTTCTTGAAGTAATCTTGCACTGAAGAATTGACAGAGTATAGACAATGTCATCAAAGTCCTTATTAAACATTTACTGCGTGGTTGTTTGTTGTTTTTTTTTTTTACATTTTATCATGGGAACATCACGGAGAAATTTATCGACTTGCATGAATAGTTTTGTCTGGATTCTGAGTGCATCATGTCGTGGATGAAGAGATACAAATTTGTTCTGTACAGATCAGTTTGTTCCAGGCAAATATTTTCTTTTGTCCCACTGTAATCCAATTATTTAATTTTGCTTTTTAAAACAAATTCTTTCCCCATAGACTGTGGAGCATTGAGTAGGTGTTATACTGTGCGTAAGCATTCTTAAAGAACTTGATTTTAATGCAGTCCTTGCAAGATGGTGGATGGCAGCAATATATGTCTTCTCTTTGCTCGTAATCTACAGTTACAGTGTTACAGTTTATTTTTGCAGTTGGAGTAATAGCCTGAGGTGTGTATATTGTGCAGTACATATGTAATCTGTTTTATCTGCTGGTCTGAACTGGATAATGAACAAGTTATTCTTCATTCCCATAACTGCCAAATAGGCCAGGGATTAATGTCTACTTGTTTAGTGCTAAATTTGCCAGCTTTCCAGCTCTGAAATGCAGTGCTCTGTCCAGTTCTGGGCCCCTCAGTTTAAGAAA
>VWZE01021580.1:63431-111975 GCA_013396675.1 Eubucco bourcierii
TTGATGATCTCTTGATCAAGGTCTCTTCCAACCTTGGTGATACTGTGATACTGTGTGATCCTGTGATTCCTTAATGTTTAGGGTGTTTAGGGGTGTTATTTTGCCAATGTTCTCCTGTCAAAGTTAAAATTGGAAGCAAAGCCACGTGAGTTTGTCTGCACTGCTCTTGATCAACAGGAAGATTCCTTCACTTGACCATAGTGGAAAATGCAGATTTCCATCAGCCTCAGCCCCTCTTGGTCTGACTTGTCTCAGGCTCCTTTCTGTGTAGCAGCAGTGTACGATAGACAGTCTCTAGACATGAGGCGACTCTTTTATGTAGGTTTTGTATTCCATACTTGTATTTTTAAATTTAAAATCTTCAGCATGAAATGAACATTTTTTGACTGGTTTCTTTGATCAGATTCAATCTGGCAAAAATGCAACATGAGATATTTGAGTAATAGGTAATGTAGGGCACATCAGAATATTTTTATTTAAAGAAAAGATATCTAAAAATCCTTGACAGTCAGCTAAAGGATGCTACATTGTCTTGAATAATACAGTGCTTGGTTTATTTCCATGCAATATTAGATTAACCTCTCCAGATTTAGTGAAAACTAGGGAAGAATAGGTGCAGACAGAAGCATCTGCTGTATTGTAATCTGAATTTTAACAGTAATTTTGCAACATGAAGACATAGCTAATGCAGGAACATTATGGAAGTTTTCCAGTGAGTTGACAAATAGCATTTCTGCAAAATAATAAGAGTAAGCTTATGCTTTTTTTCTGAATTTACTAGTACTGTCAGTGCCATCTTGAAAATATTTTTGTGCTTAGCATACAAGATGACGTTAGAAGGAATGACAGGAAATTCAGAAGCTCATGTACTGTTTCTTTCCTGTGTAATGGGAGATGTTCATGTATTCATGTTCATATCTCTATGCAACAGGAGTATACTGTGTTTAGTTTTGGACCACTTGCATGAAAGACATCAAGTTGCTGGAGTGTGTCCAGAGAAGGGCAACAAAGCTGGTGAAGGGCAACAAAGCTGGTGAAGGTTCTGGGGAACAGGTCTTATGAAGAGTGGCTGAGGGAACTGGGATTGTTTAGTCTGGAGAAGGGGAGGCTAAGGGGAGACCTCATTGCTGTCTGCAAGTACCAGAAGGGAGTCTGAAGTGAGGTGGGGATTGGTCTCTTCTCTGTAGTATCAGGTGATAGGATGAGAAGAAATATCCCGAAACTGTCAGGGAGATTTAGATTGGATATTATGAATAATTTCTTTACAGAAAGAGTGATCAGGCATTGGAATAAGTTAGCCAGGGGAGTGGTGAAGTCATAATCCCTGGACACATTCAAGAAATGTGTGGACATGGCATTCTGGGATGTGGTTTAATGACCATGGTAGGCTTAGGTTGGCAGTTGAACTCAATGATCTTACAAGTCTTTTCCAACCAAAACAATTCTGTGATTGATTGTACATTGAGGTCACAGTTATGCTATACATAGTCAAATTCAAAGCAATTTAGCTTCCAACTGCTTTACTTTTAACAAAACAGATTTTAATCCAGTAGGTTTGTCTGATTTCCAGGCAGAATGTAATTTGGAAATGTTTGTCTTTGCGTGGCAGATCTAAAGTGTTTGGAGAAAACCTCATGTGAATGTTTGGATGACTTTTTTCAGAAGGCATCAGAGGGGCATGGTCTAGGACTATTTTTTTCCGTCAGACAGAGCCAACAGCTGGTAGACTTGGATAAGCTCTAGCAATTGTAGATACAGGCAATATTGGAGTTTCTCACTGCAGCCTCTAAAGCTGGGTCACAGATTATATAGAGTAAAGAATTTATAGTCTTTCAGTAACTTGTTTCTATTTGCAGCCATTCTGTAATTCTGTGCCTAGAAGAGGAAAGAATCTTAACTGAAAATTTTGTAGTGTTACTTATCAAGATCTGTCATATATATATAAATGTCATTGAGGTAGGAAAGCTCACTGAACTAGGATTTTCTTCTCATTTCACCGTTATATCCTCTCTATGCATTCCTTTTCTGTTAGTTTAACAAAGACTAGTCAAGCCTATTTCTTTTCAGTGGTGTAGTGTAACTTGAATTTTTCTTCAATTTTTCTGCTTTATTCCCTTTTGACTGATCTAATTGGGAGGTAACCATTCTTCCTTCTCTTCACTGTTTTTCTGAAGCTGTCCACTGATTCTGAAAGCCACAAAATTTCTCAGATATGCAGTTGTGAAATTTTAACTCGGATTAGATCCGAAGCAAAGATCTGTTTTCCAAAAAGATCCATGCTGGTCTACCTTAAAATGTCTTAAATCATCTTATCTTCTTTTTGTTGAAGCTGTCATGGATTACCTAGTAAAGTTTGTGAACTAATTTGATCTTCTGCTTCGACTTCTTGCATAGTAATGAAATTTACACTCGTTGAGTTCTTCATTGTGCCTATGTTTTCTGTTGTGGTTTTTTTAATGTTTCGTTTTGCTTTGCTTTTTTAAATGTCCTCTGAGTTTGTTTTCATGTGTTGAAGTGATCCTCTTGGCTAATTACCTGTTCTATAGTGATTAAAATGTATCCCTCATTTTTCATTTTAATTGAATTGTCTAGTTATCATTACCAGCCATTGACTCATGTTGTACTGTTTGCTGAGTAGATAGAGATCTGCCATCAGAAATGTCTTCAGGAGTGCATTTGTACTTTAAGTGAAAAAAGAGGCAGGGAGGGAAGCTATGCAGTCTGCTACTTACTGGTTTGTCTCTGCTTAAATCTCTCTCCTTTTGGTTTTCATTTTAAATGTAAGAAGGTACTTGGTAGGATGTGAAATAATGAGGTGCCTTAGAACTTATACAGTTCTTGTAATTCCATTCTCATTTGTTTATTTCGTTTGAGGTGCATCTATCTGTTGAAGGTTACAGCATCTACCATACTAAATCCCTATGGCAGGTGTTGGGGGTACATTATAAATCAAATTATTTTATTATACAGAGGGGTTCTGCAGTTTCTCTTCCACTGTCTACCTCTTATTTCTGTCATTGATGCCACTAAAACAAGTTTAGTCTGAGCTAAACCAAATAAATCCTGCTGTCCAATAATAAGAGAAATGAAGAATGCAATACCTGAAGGCATATTTCAGCTTGTCATTCCTTTCCAAGGAAAAAATAGCTTTTCTACTACAAGAAAGGAGAAGAATACAGAATGCCCAAGGTTCATATCTGTTCTGGAGCATCATTCAACTGTTTCACTTAACTTAGAAATAAAAATTTTACTCATAGTATTTCATGATTTCATGATTTCATTTCATAGGGGAGATTTAGACTAGATGTTAGGAGGAAGTTCTTTACAGTGAGGGTGGTGAGGCACTGGAACAGGTTGCCCAGGGAGGTTGTGGATGCTCCCTCCCTGGATGTGTTCAAGGCCAGATTGGATGAGACCTTGAGTAACCTGTACTAGAGGGAGGTGTCCCTGCCTATGGCAGGGGGTTGGAACTAGATGATCCTTGAGGTCCCTTCCAACCTTACCATTCTATGATTCTATGATTCTATGATTGTTCTGCTTCTTTTCTGTGCAGCATGTCAGTGTGACATCATGCTTCATGCAGCTCAGACAGAAGCTAAATATGGGGCTGCAGGCTGATGGAAGGGGCGAGTTTTTGATTCATCTTAGATATGGTCTGGGTATCATTTTGAGGTGAAAGATGAGGTTTGGAAGAGAAGGATTAAAAAATCTCAATTAAGAAAGTAGATAGCTATTTAGAGAAAAACGAAGTCTCTCCAAAGTGCTTTTGTAAGTAATCAATACAGAATCGATTCAAGCATGTACCTTTTTGGAAAGTAATACAGTGCTCTTGCTGTATTTGATATGTCTTGGCACTCTTATAAGTGGATTTCTGATCTCTACCCAGCAAACAGAAGGATAAAAGCATCAAAACACATATCTGGAGAAACAAACGTTTCATCCAGTATGAGATAAATTATCCTTATCTTAAGGCAGTCTCTTGGAGAAAAAAATTACAAATGCATCACTGTACTTCAGTTCCCTTGCATTTGTGAAAGCTTCTTTTAAGGAATAGGTCTGTGCACCACAGGAGGTGTTTGTTTTATTCGTGTGTTGGTTTTAACGAAGAATCAAAACCTTTGCACATAGTCATTTACTCTCCACTCCTTCAAAGTGCATGTCCAGGACATGATGCATTCCCCGTTGTGTTCCCCACACCTCTCATAGCTTGCCAAAGGCTATGGGTGCGTGACCACCGTGAAGGGAGGTCATGCTTGATGCCTCTCTGCCGTCACCTAGACCTATGCTAACCCTTCTTGCTAGATGTAAAGAAGTGTTCTTCAGCCTCAGGGAGCTTTCAAAACTGCATGACTAGATGTCTCAGAATATGACTGAGTGGCCTCTATATAAAGACTTTGTCCTTGTGGTATCCCAGGTATAATTTGTTGCTCTGTATTGCCAAGGAAGATTAAAAAAAGAATAATTCATCTGTTCTATTATAGCACACAGTCTCAGGGTATTAATAAAATGAACCCTGAAAGAATGACACTTAGCAATAGCTGAGATAAATTCTAAAATAATCTTTCTTGGTACTTGTTAAATCATCAGAGTCAGGCTGTTTCTTGAGGTTCCTTTGAACCCAAGCGGCATGGGGATTGCTGGTGTCCATGCTCCAGGGTCAGCAAGTGGCACCTCTCCTGGTGTGATTGGTTTGTGGGACAGTGTCTCACCTGCCATCATGTGGCCTGGCCAGTCAGGCCCTGCTTCCAGGAATTTGGGGTTGGGAGTCAAACTGTAACTGTCACAGTAATGCCTTGAAAAATGGACCTGGGTGTCTCATAGTTGTTAGGACACAAACTATTAACGTGCTTTTTCATAAACGGGGACTCTAGCTAAGCTTGGAGTATCCCACCTTTTGGATTAGTTTTCCTGGATTTTGCTTTACATCCCTTTCTATACAAATGGAGGCAAGAAAGGATACACCTTTGTATCTCCCCACTCGCCACTTTCTTCCTCTCTATTTCAATTTCGTCCAATGACTTTAAACTAATTGGATCATCTGAGGTGGTGCTGAGGAAGCAGAGTGACATCTCTTAATGCGCTGAATTCAGTGAAAGTACAAATTGGATATTTTTCTGGCAGAAGCTGTTTTCCTACTTTTTCATATGCTAAAAGAGGGTTTAGTTTATCTCTGCCCAGTGCTTCCAGGTAAATGAATTTAAAAAAATCTTAACTGGGCTAGCCTTGGTAGGTGCAGTATGCACTCAGACAGGTACCTTAACAGCTGAAAATACTCATACTTTTTCTTAAGAATATATGGGATGAAATATGGCCCAATGATGGCATGCTTTAGAAGGAGTGCTGGGATTTTACACTGCTGACCTTTTTGTGACTCGAGGTGGTTGTTATGCTCCCAAGGCAGTGCATTTTCATTCCTGGTATTGTCTTTTTACTTCTACATTTCATGTGTTTAATTAAAAGGTAAAAAAAGCTACCGAACTCCAAGTGTTATAATAAAAAGTGAACACCACTAACTAGTTCCCTTGCAATAATTTTTGCCCTGGTTTGCTTGTTTCTGAACTACCAATTAAACTGGTGCCCTATTTTTATTTCCTAGATGAGTACTTAAGACTAAAGAAGCAGTTGCATTTTCCATCTGAATGCAACTAAGTGGAGGCATGCAATATCTTCTGGTGGCTCATGAACGTTCTCATTCCTATGAAGTTCAATAAATTTGCTGATTAGAGAAGTGACAATTAGATGTCTTCCTGTATTGTTGGTAAAAGACGTGGCCACATTTCTCTTGGGTGCTGACAATCCTTCCCAAAGCACAGAATTTTCTGTGGTGGTTGCCTGCATGTGGTTCTGCTGCAGAGAAAGGCAATAAAGTAATAGTTGTCTTTAGAAAGATTATATTTGCAAAGTTTTGGGATAAATAGGGTATAAAAATTCTTGCCAACTTTGCTCTGTATTTGATTTGCAGTACTTTAAAACTATTTGAATAGTATCTTTGGCCTTATCTTTCACATACCACTTGGTAAATATGATGCACACTTTTATGATTAAATACACCATAAGGAATTATCAGCTTTTTCATGTGGAATATGTTAACATCATATTTTAAATGTGTTTTGTCTGTTGAAACAATGTTGGAATGCTCGATGCTTCATCATCCTGGCAAAGGAGAAGGAAGGTCAGGAACAGCTGACTTTATTTGGGAACTAAGTAGTAACTCACAAATGCCATAGATTTTCTTATTTTTTTCATATTTTGGAGTTTAACAGGCTTTCAAAGTCCAGTTTACATTTATCTTGTTGGGAGAACAAGCCCTGAATTAGATTTCCTAGCTTTCTGCCCCATCCCTCTCAGCACCTGGTCCTGCAGTCCTCTTGTGGGAACAATAAAGAGAGATTTTTTATGGAATGAGTTCTGATAATACGTGTGTGTGCACTTTCATGTGTTTGGGAGAGGCAGAGGAAGAAGGATATGATAAATTGGAGTCACCATTTCTACCAGTCAAGGACATTGATAGTTTATCTCTAAAGGTTGTTTAGAATTTCTTAAATCACATTTTATTCTTTGTAGATGATGAAGCAGAACCTGATGAACTCATTCACAGATTACTCAGGACCTGGAGTAATTTGATAAAGTCTGATTTGAGAAGGAAGCTCCTGTAGTTTAATTTACTGTTAGGGAGGAAGCACTCCAGCTGACTTCATTTTACCTGGAACAGCTCTGTCACCTCTGTTCAGGGGAGCACTTCTCGGGGAAGTTGTAGCTTGGAGAATGGATGCTGAATTGGTTTGTGAGTAATGAGGTTCACTTGAGAGAGTGAATCACAAATTGTGGAGGCATGTTTGAAAGCTTGTGAGGGATTCAGGCTGGTTTAAGGGATGTGGCATGTGAGTGAATTAGGAATGAAGCAGTGGAGAGTATCTGTGGGACGGTCCACAAGCAAGCAGAGCATGGTGAAATGAACGCATGCCTAGTTCCTGCCATGTGAGGAACCGGTAGAAGAGATCAAGAGTCAAAGACGATTTGTGTGGCAAGGGAAGAAATTGGATTAAATAAAACCAACTGAGAAAAATTATCAAAGCAGCCAAGATTGCAGTAGGAAAAAAAGAGCTTCATAAAGCACATAAACAGAGCAAGACTGTGCCTGCAGGCTTGTGCTTCTATTTAGTGGAAGTGTTTAGCTTCAGTGCCTTGGGCAATGTTAGAAGAAGATTTGTGCCTTGGATCTTATGTGCCTTTTCCCTGCTTTCCCATTTTGCCATTGCCTGTTGAGGGAAGACTGTGCTTCTCTGCAGAAAGAGGGGTGGTGCAGAGGTTGCCCTTGCTACCCTGCTTGCTACTGCTTCGCACTGCTTTGCAGTTTTCAAAGCCAACTGCATCAAGAGAGGAAGGAGCACAGAGCTCCCTGGCTCTTCTGAGCTTCTGATAGTGAAGCTACAGTGTGGCATAAGGAGAAGGAACGTGAGTGAGTGAGCCAATAAATATATTCAAGGATCATTGTGTTATGCATCTGTGCCACTGCAAATTGTTTTGTGCACCAAGCAAGTAACGAAAGATGTAGAGGGGTGGCAAGGGAAATTTGGTGTCAGATGAAGTTTGCATTGTTTGAATGGAGAAAGACACTGGTTTATGACTCTGTGTGCAGTAAAGCACATGAGGTAAATATGCCAGTAAATTGAGAAGTGCCTTCCTCCTCAACAGATTGTAAATATTAATGAAGATACAGGTGGAGCATGCAGAGATGCACACTCAGAAGAGAATACAAAAGGAAGTAGAGCAGTTATAAAAAGCAAACTCTGGAAGAGTGTAATGGCTGCTTTCTCAGAGGTTTTTGACGGGGGCAAGGTGAAGGAAAATGCAACAGCAGTAAGAACAAAAGAAAATCATAACAGAGTTTTACGAACTCCAGAGGAACTGGGAGATGAGACTGAAGGGAAGTGAGCATCATTGTCTTTTTAACAGATGAAAGGGAATGTGCAGTAGCAAGCAATATAGAGGCTTGATCTCTGCTGGTGACACTTCTGTGATTGATTTAGGACAGTCTCTATGCAGAAGCTGTAACAGGCCATGCTAAGTCTAACTACAGCAACTTATGGCTGTGGTAGGGAGGCAGGCCTTGGGCTGGAAGCAAGGAGACCACTTTTGCAGTGGTGAAGACAGCTTCAAACTTAACAGTGGGGTTCAGGGCTAGATGCCTTGAATATATATATATAGTTCAGCGGCTGCCCCGTGCTTGAGGACAAATGGAGAGTAGGGGGCTGGACTAGATGGTCTCTAGAGGTCCCTTCTAACCCCTGTCATTCTGTGTTTCTGGGAAGTGCCTAACTCAATAGTCCTTAACAAAGGGTGTGAATCAGAGACCAGAGCTGGGTAGGAGGCGTTTCAGTTTAATTCAAACCCAAAGATGCCAAATGCAAGTTGATGCTTGGCTTTCATTATAGAGGAAAGTTCAGGTGTGTCGTGGTAGGCCTAAGCACACCAAAATAGGCTTAAATATGTCCTGGCTTGCCCAGACATGTGTTTCTGCTCTCCCTCCTTCTGCTATGGGGAGAAGCAACCGCAGGAAAGAGGACAAAGAACTGGAGCCACTGAGTCTAAGGACTCTGGCTTGCCCAGACTTGTTTTGCTCCTGTGGTAAACCAAGTACACACACTTAGCTTGTGCCTGACTTGTGCAAGGCCTGTGTTTTTCCCAAATTTGGGTAAAGCAAGCCTATGGCTTCACCTAATATGGTCAGGCTTGGCTAACTGCCATTCTGATTGGCTATTCTGTGTCCAGAGCCTCATTAATCTTGGGCTGTATTGATAAAAAGATGAGCAGGTAAAACAATGTGCTCTGCCATTGTATTCATGCTTGCTTGCTGTTACCTGCTGCCATTACTCACTGCTTCAGTGTATCCTGAACTGCCTGGGAACTGCCTGCTCAAGTTTACCAAGAACAGGCTCTAAATGCCTCCATGCAATCAGCCTGCATAGCCAGCGTGACATCATGCTGAGACTGCACATCACAGCACATCCTGCTTGCACCTGAAAGTCTCCTGCCAAGATGGGAAGTCCTGGAGATACACAGATCATCCAGAGAGATCAGGGTAAGGTCAGAGATTGTCTGCCTCCTTTCCCCAGCATCCTGTGAAGCCTGGGAAGAATCAGAAGCCTCAGCGGGTGACAAGACAGTAATAGATTTCCCTTAAAGTGTTTTGGGTGCTGTCTGAAGCTGTAGCTATCCCCATGAGGTGGGAAATAATATTTTGTGAGTAAATACTTAAAGCCTCTTGTAATTCACCATTGACTTCTGCCGTAAGCAGAAAGGAGCTTCCTGAGTTCATCTAGTGGACAAGCAGTGCAATTAACTGCAAGCAGTACATTGACCTCAGGAACCTCTCTTCCAGTTCAATTAATGTTTATATATTTTTGCTAGTCATTGCTAGATCCTATGTTATTATTCATACAATGTTTCAATGACTGTGCAAAGAACAGCATTATTATTAAAATTAGTGGTTGGAGGGGCCGAGACTCCTAAATACCAAAATTAATAATATTAATTTTGAAAAATATAATCTTGCGTTAATTAATTACCCCTTCATAACAAGGTCACATAAGTGAAGCTCTTGCACTTGCAGAGCAAGGCTCAGGCTTCCCACTTTGCCCTATACCACTTCTTACCTGCTTTCAGCTGGGGCTCAGCCCATGCCTCCCATAGCTTTTGTTAACTTGTAGAGCTTGTGGCAGGGGACTCTGCTCAACCTGATGAAAGAGAAGGGAAGAGGTTTGAAGACCATCATGGTTTGCTCTCCCTGGTGCAGGCTGTTGGAAGTCAGATTTTCTCATGGCTTCATCAAAAGGATGCAGTTGAAAGATGGTTATCATCAACTGTGCCATGTTTCAAGGCAGGTGCAGAGAAGTGACAGTAGAGAAACTGTGCAGTTCTGCAGCTATTGAAAACCAGCAGTGAAAAGCATGTTCTAAGGATGGAGTTACTTCTGCAAGGCATGGTTGCAAAGGTTACCTGTTTCAGAAGGATGGTGATTTTTGTCACCAGGACCTTTAAAGTCACCATGGCAATGGGATGCAGGAGTTCTAAAGCAAAACTGGGCCTCGCTACAAAATTATGTTATTTCTGCTTAATGAGGGACTGTCATATTTCGTTTTAGCTATCTAATTGTACAGTCATTACAGACTATGTATTTTTTAAATCCTTTGGCATTACCAGTGACATTGACTGGGAAAAGATATAAAAAAATATGTCTAGATCTGAGAGAAATTAATATAGATGTCAGATTTTGAGATCTAGATTTTAAACTATTCCTAGAGGAGGATCACATCAAGAGCAGCCTCTGTCCCATACCACAGGAGCTGTTCTGCATTACTCTTTGAATCCTGTTGTGTGCAGTTTATCTAGAAAGAAGAAACTTCAAAGTCTTTACCTTGGCATATGAAAAGAAATCAAGGTTTTGCTTTGAATAGGAAACAAAGGAAAGAGCTGCAAGAAATCTATGGGGCAATGAAGGAGAGTTTGTGGAGATTTGTAAAAGAAGCAGGCGTGGATAGTTTATTTTAAAAGTTACACTTTAAAGGGCAAGACCAATAAATCACTTCTTGAGAGAGGCATTTTACCATCATTTAGAATAAGAAGAGGCTGATGTATAACACTAGCAAGGCCTCTAGCAGCAAGATACTCCATTACGCAGTGGCTTACTGTGTGCGTTGAAAGATGTGGAGCCTTGAGCAACATTTGCTAAAAATGAGAGGTTATGTAGACCTACTAATGTTACTTATTTCTCTTTAAATTTGATTCTGTCTGTATATTTTTCCATTCCTGGATAAGTGACGCAGTATTTGGACTTTCTCCTGCCTTACTACTATATACCTGACATTGGATACCTTGTGCTAAAGCTGTTGCTAGACTCTTTGCAGCTTTTAGGAATTCTTTCCCTTTCTGTCCCTTGATAAAGAAAGTTTGGAAGGATTTTGATTGGTTGCTTGGTTGGTTTTACAAGTGTTTGTGATTTAGGGCTGTAGAAGTAGATTTTTTTTAAATGGGGTTAAGTGTGGAGGGGCAATTAAAAGTTTGTTGGATTTCTCACTAATAGCACTGGTTTGGAAGTTACTATGCAAGTGTTCTTCTGTTATGGCATTTCGTAGTTAAAAGATTTCCTGTTGTGTTTTGAGTCCACAAAACTTATTTTTAGATCAGAATGGAAACTAACATAAAAAAGGGGCAAGATTCCAGGAAGTTTAATTAAAAGGCAAAATCAAGAAACTTGTAATAAAATCAGACATCTTGGTTCTAAGATAATGAATTTGGGAAGAAGAATCCCAGTAGTGGGAAGTTACAAATGTGTAAGTGAGCTGAAGTGTGGTGGAAAAGCACTTTGTAGGGTGTATATCTGCAATACTTAATGTATGCATTCCACATGTGTATGTATATATACACATGTGTATTTGCATGGCTCCCTTTTTTCCTTTTAATGTGCAACTAGATATGCTTGTTCATCAGTTGGTAATAAGGTGGTTGAAGAATTTTAAGTGATTGTGCGAACATTACTTGACAGAGAAAGAGGTGAATAAATAATATTTACATATTTTGGCAGGAATATAATCTGATACATTGTCCTGTAAATTTGTAGGCGTGTTTAAAATGTTCCTATCAGTGCCACAGTAGATCACAAAGACCAGTTTGAAAAACGTTGCTTGCTACCTATTTGGATTGCAAATGCATTTCCTCCCTGCCCTGACAGCTGATGAAAGCAAAAAATTGCCTTATGGTGACTTCTAAGAAAACAAGTTTGTTTTCTCAACTGTCTCATAAATAGTTACTGGTTGGGTTTTTTGGGGTGTTTTGTTGTTGTTGTTTGTTTTGGTTTGTTTTTATTTTTTTTTTGTGGGGGGAAGTATATACATGGAAATACATTTCTGTTTACCTGTTTAGGAATGAACATCCTTTTTATTCTTAAAGTAAATCAACTTCATGGCTCCAGGACTCTGAATCATCTGTGTTTAATCCTGCAGAGCAGAGTTAGAACTCTTGTGATCTATGTTGACAGTCTGTAAATATTTACCATCCAAACCACCCTGTATTGTTTCTTTGTACTGTCAGCTCCATGGAGCTCGTTTTATGTTGGGTAAGACACTAATGTAGATGGCAGCATTTCTGGGTATGCGCTGCCAGCGTCTGCCGTCTCAGCACGTACCTTCAGAAATCTTTCTACTGGTGAAAGTAAGATCACTTTTACTGTGGAGTTCAGCAGCTCCACTGAGTTGAGCAGAAGGGTCTGTCGTTGACTGCATTTCAGGTTTAAAAACCTTCTGAAAGCAATAGCAAAATTTCCACTTACCTTAGAAGGCATTAAAATCTTCGTCTCTCTTCAGTAGTGGTGGTGTGAAATCTGTAGTTCTGACATGTAATTACTGTCCTCCAAAGTAAATTTTTAAAAAACCCAATATACTATCTGTAGTGGAAGGTGGTAATTAATTACTGCAAGATTATATTTTTAAAATATTAATATAGTTTATTAATGTTAAATATTCAGAACTCGCGGCACCCGATCACCATAATAATAATAATAACAGGTTCTTGCATCATTATGGAAACTATATACAGGTTATAATAGGAGCTAGAAATAAATAGTAAATATATGCATTAATTGATCTTGATTAAACTGGCAGAGAAAGCTTTGAGGTCAGTGTACCGCTTGCAGTCAATACACTGCTTGCTCACTAGGTGGACGCAAGGAGCAACTTTCTGCTTATGGCAGAAGGCAATTAATGATTACTCACAAAAATATCATCTGACAGTACCCAAAGCTCGTGGTGGGGTTGCTGTCAGTAGCTGTTAGAGGCTTTAGTTTCCCCAGGCTTCTGGGCACTGGAGAAAGGAGACAGACGATCTCTGACCTGTTCCTGGCTTTCTGGACGATTTGTGTTATCTCCAAGGCTTCGGTCCAGGCAGAAGGCTTTCAGGTGCAGGCAGATGTCTTGCGGTGTGCAGTCTGGGCACGGTGTCACGCTGGCTGTGCAGGCCAAACGCGTGACAGATATCAGAGCCTCAGCTCAGGATCAAGGAGGCAACAGGCACAGATGCAGTAGCAGACACACCTTGTAATGGCAAAATGCACACAGTGCTCCCTGCTCATCTCCTTTTATCCAATACAGCCTGAGACTAATGGGCCTTTGGCCACAGGATAGCCAATGAAATGGCAGTTATCCAAGATGTGACTGTATTGGGTGAAACCATAGGCTTACTTTTTCTGTTTTTGGGCAGAACACAGCCATGCACAAGGCAACCATGTGTGCCTTGTTCACCTCCGTTGCTGGGCAGGCCACTGACCCCAGACTTAGTGGCTCCAGATTCTTTGTCCTTTTTCCCACAGTTGCTCTTCCCAAAACAGAAGGAGGGAGAGCAGAAAAACGCACCTGGGCAAGCCAGGATATGTACAAGCCTAATTTGGCCTGCTTAGGCCTACCACAACACTATCATTTCAGAAAAGAATATAATCCTCATACTTTTAATTATTATAATAATGCACATTTTAAAAAGCTAGACATATCTAAACTTATTTTTTTGTTCAGATTTGTGATACTTTGAAATAAAATTAATTAATTAAGCAATAGTGTGTTTGTTGACATACTAAAAAATGCCTAACTCAGTCTCAGATTACTTAAATGGTAAAAAAATGGCTCTAGGTATTTTTAAACAGATTCATTTTGTTAAGTCTTTTTAAGGAAGTATTTTTTAAAAATTTTGTAGCATATAAAAGTTCAGGTGAGCTTCAGTTGGACTATAAAAAAACTCCACAGTGAGGAATTCCTGTTACCAGGCACTTTTTATGCATATGTTATAAATAACTAGGCCCTTATGAACACATCTAACATTTCTGACTGTCTTTACAGTAAGTAAACTGTCAAGTTCTGGCTCTGCATTTCAGAAAATGAGTGAGACAATTAATACATTGAAGAAATAAAAATAATTCTGTGAAGTATAATGGAGTTATGGGTGACAAAATCAACCTGCTGACCTCCTGTTTGGGCCTGCCAGCAAAGGCTGATCTTTGTGAAGTGGCATTGTGAAATGCTTGGTACACATCCCAGGAAGTCTTTGCGATCCTTCTGGACTACCCCAAGGGGTGTGGGACTCCTGTAACTGGCTGAATGACTGAAAACCTGGGGGCTGGCTACTGCAGGAGTCCAGTAGTGCATCCTCATGGCCAAAGCAGCACAGAGCTCGGCATCTGCCAGGTTGCTTGGTGTTGGTCTTACCACTAGGCAGGAAATTAGGCTAGCAGAAAAGGTTTGCTTTATTCTGTCAAGAAAAGAATACATATCTAAATGGATTTGCAGCGGTGGAGGTAGTAGTTTGGCCTGTATGACTCTCAAATCAAACTTGCTAAGGTTTTTCTTGGTTGGTTCTGTCTATAGCGGTTGTCTCAACTAAGATATGTTTGTGCAAGAAAAAAGCCCAGAAGATTGCATAGATGAGCCATTATCTAATGCTTCTGTGAAAGAAGAGATGAAGTAATTTATTAACTACAGTTTATTTGAAATGCTAATTTTTTCTTTCCCAAGTTTTGCAGCTACCCAATGTAAGGGATGTAATGAGGAGGCTGGGCTCAAGCCAAATTGGGTCTGACCGTCAGTGTCCATTCTTAACCTCATTTTTCCTTCTTCCCTGGCTGAAATGGACTTCTATAGCCTCTATAGTTACCCCAAGCTTCCTCTAGCCTGACATAGGCCATTCCTTGTTCTGGCCCTTCAGACAGACCTTCACCTTTTGCTCTGTAGCACAGGGCAGCAGGAGAAAGGCTTCCTCTCCCCAAAACTTCCTAAAGTTTCCATTCATTTTGTTGCTTATACATTCCCCTCCACTTTTTGTTTTTTTGGGTTTTTGAAAAATTATTTATTTTGTCTTCTTTTTACTTCTTGTGACTCAGGAAGATGACTTATTGTTTTATTTTGCAAATCAAATCACCTTTTCTCACTGAATAATCTTTAAACCTATAGTTCAGTAGTTCCAGAACATCATGAGACAACAGCTCATGAAAGCCTGACGTGGTGCAGCTGAAGATGAAGTCGTGACCTGTTCAATTGAACCATGTCCCTGGCATACCCTTTTTATGTGAGGGAACCCAGCTTACAAGCTGTGTTGTGAATTTATTGGAGACAATAGTATCTAGGATAATGCATGTATCTATCACCTGTTAAGTGGATTAAATCTACATGTATTTTATATAGGTCTTTTAACAGCAGAAAATAAGCATGGTGAAGGTTAAATCTGACTGGGCAACTTCAGGGCTTGCAATAACTGTTTTTGCACTGTAAACAATGATGTTTATCTGAGAATTATATTGATTATTGAAATGTAGTGTTTCTGTATGCTCTTACTCACATTTTCCACTATTGATAGTGTGTCTGATTTCATTCCTGTTAGCAATGCAATTATTAGGAAGCTCTAAGAACTGCAAATGTAGAGGATGTATTATTTCAAAGAACTAAGTTGCATCTAAATACGTGTGTAGGAACGCTCCTTGGCTGGAACACGCAGTTACAATCTGTAGTCACATTCATCTTTATTACTATGGGAAAATATCCAGAAGCACTACAGCCTTGTGTCAGAGAACAGTATTAAGTCCTAGAGTCCCTCTAATTTTCTGACTGCAGAGAAACTTCAGTTTTCTGCTGCAAGATCTTTAGGAAGCTGCTTGGCAGAGGCTGTAAGTAGGTTAGCTGAACCTGCTGTAGTTCTGCCTGTATCATTTTCCTTAGCTATTACTTGCACTGAGANCAGGATGTATTGAAACATATGTACCCTTACTCCCACCACAGTGTGTAACCATGGACTGATATAAATTGTAGGAGGAAGTATTTAGGTTATGGGGGGTTTTGTGTTGCTTCGTTTTTAAGAACATGTTATTACAAGAAATTTACCCAGATATCTAACTAGAGAGCTTAATATCATTAGATATTAGGGATTTAGGTGATTGGAGCATTAGTATTCCAAGAGCTTTTTACTTAACGAGATCTCGCACTTACCTTTTCTCTCACTATCTACCCTCAAGAGTGCTTTTGAGGTGATAAATTAAAGAAAAAAAAAACCTTTTGCACTGCAGAGTTTTTCTCAGTTTTTATCTTTCTGCATCACTGGGCTAGGAAGTACTGACATGAAAAGAGCAAGCATATACGGCAAATAATAGAATAAGCAAATTTTTCTCTTCTGTCTTTTGTTTAACAATTAATAGAATAATAGAGTGTAAGTATATAAGATTAATGCCAGGCAACTGTAATGGAGGGGTAATTAATTAATGTGAGATATGGTGTCTCACCTCCTTCACTGTAAAGAACTTCCTCCTAACATCCAGTCTAAATCTCCCCTCTGCCAGTTTAAACCCATTGCCCCTCATCCTGTCATTACAAGACCTTGTAAATAGTCCCTCTCCAGCCTTCCTGTAGGCCCCCTTCATGTCAGCTTCAAAAATGAAAGTGCTAGCTGGAGCAACATATTATGAGGCTTGAAGTTCAGAGGGAGGTTTCCTCTTCCAGTTGCTGCTTCTGGGTTCTTGGGTGTTGGCTTTCTGCAGAGGGATGGCAGTGAGGTGTGTGGGTGTGGGGTAGCTGCTGGTTTTGGATTTCTATTTTATGATGGGGGTTTTCCCTGTATTCCACTGTGCTGCTTCTGCAAATAGGCTACACTAAGGTAATCATGCTTTATATTATTAATTAGATTATTAGCCAAGGTAATTATGCATTGTGATTATAATATCATATGTTATATTAAACTCTTATCATCTTATCTCAACCCTGAGTTTTCTGTGTTACTTTTTCCCTCTTTTTTTGTTGGGGGAGCCAGCAGGTCAGCCCTTGCGCTACACCATTACAGCCAATGATCAGAGGCTACATCTTATGTCAAGGTCATCACATGCCTTTTAAAGAGAAGACTTGGACTTTTGGAGCTGCCTCCAGAGTCACTGTGTGGTGATGCTTATTGTTTACTAATATCTTGGCAGGGAAAATAATTTAAGTAGTGGTTTTGGGTTTTGGTTTTTTTTTCCCTCCAAAGTTAAGAGGACAGTATTGATGCCATTTACAAAAGAGGTTTAACACAGGCTGTCGTTATTTAATATTTTCATCATTTCTTTTTATCTCCCAAAAATACAAGGAGAAGAATAATTCATAGTTGAAATCTGAAAAAAAAAAAAAAAGTAAATGTAAGAGGGCATTTTCCCTTTTCTGTCTTATCTGCAGTACTTTCCTCTTAATTAAGACTGAGATAGACATTTTATTCAGCTGTTTTGTTAATGCAGTTCATCTTCAGACACCTGGTAAGACTTCCTACCAAAATTGAACAGTAGGAATTCAGGTTTTAATTCAGCTTTAGAAGAACCATTCTGTTTCCTTTTGGCAGTTCGGTCCTTGTTCGCTGCATTCTTCTGATACAGCTTCACTCTCCTGCAGGGTAAAGCATCACAAGACCACATTGTGAAGAATTTTCAGGTGACCACAGGCCTGCAATGTGGGTGAGATCTTTATGAAAACAGGAAGCTACAATAGAAATCACCTCCTAAGAAGTGCTTGAGAATTTTCTGAGCTGTTTTTTTTAATGTATGCTTATAGAAAATGTGTTGGTTCTCAGCAGGAAGGTTATGTTCGTACCGAGGTACTGAAAAGTACAATTTTTTTCTGTGTATTAAAATGAGAATTCCTTTTACTTTTCCAAATGCAGTACGCACAGTTGAGTTTTAGTGACTATGTGCATCTCACGTTTTTATGGAGTAAAATGAACAGCTGTATACTAGGTGGTAAGAAAGTATGTGATGTATTATTCCATCTAAAATATGATTGAGCTTTATGGCATTGTGATTCCAACATTATACTCTGTTTAATACCATAATCTCTCATTGTAAGTAACAGTGCAAGCAATGAGTTGGGCAGCATCTCTGTCACAGGTATTATAGGACTTTTCTCAAATGAGAAAGAAATGGCAAAACTCCTGCATTACTGTAATGGTTTAAATGGGAACAAAGTGGGTCACACCAAACCAGGGGGGTTAACCTGTCTGTTTTTATTTTCCCAACACAGATATGAGGGGAAAAGTAACACACAAACCCTCGGGATTGAGACACAAAAAGAGTGAGATAAAAAGAGTTTACTGATAGAAAATCAGAAAAACATGGTACAAAATGCATAATTACCTTTGCCTATCTGCAGAAAAAAAACATGGCATAAAGCAGCAGCACTGAGAAGCAAGTGAGCCAAATGCCCAAGCCAGAAAGCTGCTCCCACATACCCTCCTTGTCCTGCTGCCATCCCAGCAAAAAAGACAATATCAAAAACCCAGAACCAGTAACCAGAACAGGAAGCTTCCCATGTTATAATCTGAACCTGAAGCCCCACTATACTTTGCTCCAGCCAATACTTTCATTTTTGAGGCTGTCATGACTACAGCATGGTATAAGTAACAGCAGCAGATTCAACTCAGTCTGTGACAACTACTCATTGAAACTTAACAGTGAATCGTGGCCACCCTTCACTGGAAAAATGGTAAGAAGACAAATATTCAGAGACAGCAGAGCAACAACACTTTCAAAGCAAAGAAACCCTACATAAAAATCTTGTTTAGGGTAAAACTCAGCATCTGACAACAGTTGGCAATTTGTCAGAGATAAACGCTGAAGATTGCATTGTATAAAATATCAGTTTGATGCCTGCTATAGGGGAGTGCTAGCTATGATATGGTGAGGTTTTCTGGCATGTATTAGTTTGAAAGAAAACAAACCTACTTTTAAAAGGTTTTCCAGAAAATTCAGAAAGAAATACCAATAATACAGTCTCTAAATGAGAAAGAATCAGGTATACTTCATAGTTCTTCTTGTTCTTGGAATACTGAATAGATGTGAGAAAGCCTAAGGTCAAAATACCCATTAAAACAGAAAAAAAAAACCCAAACCATCTTGCACACATCAATTTTTATAGACTTACTTTCAAGCACATCAGCATGAAGCTAAAACATCATAAAGAACAGAAAATCAAAAAGCATTTTACAAGAATCTAAGTGCCAACCATTATTTGCTGCTTTGGGTACCTTCTGGCTTTTGCAGTACAAGATTCTGAAGGGAAAAGTAATTCCTTCAGGACTTTGGATATCTCTCAGTGTGCCTTAAATGAAAAGTCCTGGCAGTCTAAAAGGAAACCTAACAGAGACTTTGGTTTTCTATATAATGCAATCACATCTTTAATAATAATGAAAGTATAGCATACAGGGAGAGGAAAACAGCGGAGATGTGACCTTTATCAAATATTAAAAACAAAACAAAGCAAAATGCACAAACCCAGTCATACATAAAACCCAAACAAACAGAACAACCCCCACCAAAAACAACCAAACAAAACCCTAACCAATATACAAATTAAAGGTAATACAGAAACACAACACCCCTCCCAGAAATCAGAGACCCCAGGAGGGGCTTCCTTCTACCTTCTCCCCATGCCTATACCTTACCCCAAGGTTTCCCTTACACACAAGGTGAGCTTGGAGGATCGGCCAGGGGGGTTAGAAGAAAAGTGATTAGTGAGGTTAATCGGCAGAGAGAAGAAAGCCAGAAGCTGCTAGACCGCCCGAGACGCTGTGCCCCTACCGACAGACTGACTACATTATCTAATGTTTTGGTTTCTCCTCTTAAACATCTCAGCGAGCCTATGAGTGAAGTAGACATCACCATTGTTTTCCTTTTGCAGCCTACAGTGTAATTTTCTCTATTAAGATATCCCAGTTAGCTTCAAACCAGTACAGAGGAGTTCAGTGGGAAGTTTCAAGTTGTACCTTTTTTTTTTTTTCTTCTTTTTCTTTTTTTTCTCTCCTGTGCCAGCAAAGGTTTCGAAGGTTGAATGGAGGAAGAATGAGTGGTACAAACTCCCAATGATTGAGAGCATCTGTGGTGGAAGATGAGAAGAGGGGGAAAAAAAGATGTGGAGTTACTTGCTTCAGCTGGAGTATGGGGAGTAGTTACTACCTAAAAAAAAAAAAATTGAAACTGTCAGCTGGAGACAGTTGCTGAAAAAGTGGTGCAAGGCAACCTGTTTTTATTTGTGGTTCTTGCTAGAAAAAATAGAAAAAACTAAGAGAAGGTACTGGAAAGGAGGATGTCTTTATTTTCTGAATAGTATTTGTGTTTATTTGATGATGCATGATCCAGGGACAAAATTAAGGACAAGCCTGGAATGCCACATTATCCTTTATTTAGAATCATAGAATCATAAGGTTGGAAGGGACCTCAAGGATCATCTAGTTCCAACCCCCTCCCACTAGTACAACTCACTCAAGGCTTCATCCAATCTGGCCTTGAACACCTCCAGGGAGGGAGCAGCCACAATCTCCCTGGGCAACCTGTTCCAGTGCCTCACCACCCTCACTGTAAAGAACTTCCTCCTAACATCCAGTCTAAATCTCCCCTCTGCCAGTTTAAACCCATTGCCCCTTGTCGTGTCATTGCAAGACCTTGTCAATAGTCCCTCCCCAGCCTTCCTGTAGGCCCCCTTCAGATACTGGAAGGCTACTATCAGGTCTCCTCAAAGCCTCCTCTTCTCCAGGCTGAAGAGCCCCAACTCTCTTAGCCTGTCCTCATAGCAGAGCTGCTCCAGCCCTCTGATCATCTTTGTGGCCCTCCTCTGGACCCGCTTCAAGCAGATGCCCAGCAGATACCTGTATTCCAAGATTATTGAGATGGACAGGTGTTACAGGGCAAAAATATTTTCCTAGCAGTTTATTGTTATGGTTAAATAAGAAAAGCAGCCTTAGAAAATAATTCTAATTGTATTGTTTGTCTTAATTACTAACTTGAAACCATGTTCTCACTTGTGGGATTTTACTCCTTATGTTTCTTTTAACCGTTTCAGAGTTTCTGGGTAAATTGTAGAGAGTTATATGAGGGCTAAACCCCTTCTGCTTTCTTACCCAGTAGAAAATCTGAAAGCATGTGGGTTGTAAGATGTGAAGAATGTCTGACTTTGTGGATACCTAAAGTCTTTCCTCCTGTACTTGGGTGATTTCGTAACAGGAGGCATGGTATGAAAAAAAAATAAATATATTTTTTTAAAGGACAACAAAGTGCATCTGAGGCAGCTAATTTTCTTCTTTTGTGCTTCTTGATAGGACTACTTCTGTAAGGGTTTATAGGACTTGTCTGTGCCGAGACAACATACCTTTCTGTGTCCTTGATCTTGGATCCAGAGATTATTGTCTGTCACATCTGTCCTATTGTATGGTGCCTCTCAGGAGAGTTTCAATAGCAGGGTATGATGATTGATCTTGATAGTACAGCTACAAAGTCTTAAAAACTTTCGTTTTCTCATTTTTTCAAGTTAAAATGGTAGAATGGAGGAAAGCTTAGTGTGGTAGTCTTCTGGGACAGAAGTGAGTGAGAACTGGATTGAGAAAGCAGGTTTCTATACCTAAGGCAGTAGAAGATAAAAATATAATGGAAAGACTGTTACTGAACTGTGCTTGTATTGTCAGCATGTCTCTTGCTCCAAGATAGTTGTGCCCTGCAGATACTTTGGGTGTAGTGCTCTTGCTTTTAAAAACTTCTAACATAAAATGTGTCTCTGGTGTTCCTCTCAGTACCACATGGGGATCTTTGTGGCTAGACATAGCTTCTAGGAGGTGGTGTGGAGCCTTGCTCCTTTCATAATCAACTTTTGGAGATGTAAAGTGGCCTTTGTTCAGGATGTCTTCCTTTGATGGGTTGGAAAGGGGCTGGTTTCTTTTATTTGGATATGAGAGACAGAGAACTAGCTTGTGTGCCAGTAGGGAATTGAAGTGTAGCCAGGGTACACACCAAGACTCAAAATTCAGATCACTGAAGCAGATAGTAGCAAATTGGTAGGGAGAGTCTGCTTCAAAATTCTGAAGCTCTTCAAGTTAGAAAAGCTCATTTGATAAATATAGTGTGCAATTTCTCATTTAACTAATGGTACCAGGAGCTTGGAAGGTACTTGCATGTGGTTTGGTGCTCTTAGATGTGTTGGAAGGGATTCTAGAATTGGAAAAATACAGTAAGATGATACGATTTGCCAATTTTATTATATTATTAAACAATTTAAGGATAATGGCTCACTGTTGACTTTAAGGGATTCTTCTGTTGGCGATGTAGAATTCATCTCTAGACTCATATGCTCGAAATTCAGATTTTGGTGTCTACACAGAGTGAGATTTTGAGGCTCCAAATTGAACTTAGTGGAGAACTAGTCAATATGGATAGAAAGCTTCTAGATTCAGATGTCTACTTTAGAATAGAGCTTAGTCTCTAGCTCTTCATTAAGACCTAAGATGCCAGAGATGATCTTCAACTATACCTTGAGATACCTTCTGGATTTCTATCAAAGAGACAACCCATCATGTAAACCATAACTTCAGTGCAAGGCCAAGCTTCTGTCTCAATGAAAGCACAAAACTGTACAGATTTTGGAGAAAGACAATGAGAGCGATCAGGTCTGTGAAAACTTTGTACAAGAAACAACTGTATAGGTCCAAATTTAGCATGTGGTGGATTCTTTTGGGGTGGATGGCGGAATGTGTCAAAGTTCTGCTGAGCTGTGAGTGGTATAGAGAAGGTAACAAAGAAGAAATTACTTACCAGTGCAGGAGTGAGAGGGCATCAAACAGAAAGTGGCGAGCAGCCTTAAGATGGATGCCTTTTTTATGCCAGTGTTGGTTGGGGAAAGTCATAATCATGGAATGAGAGCTACCAACCTCCCCCCCCCCCCCCCCCCCCCCCCCACCACCCACCCACCCCCCGCCCNGCACATGCAGCACAGACACCCCCCCCCCCCCCCCCCCCCCCCCCTTGAATAAAATTCTTCCCCTTTGCTGCTCAGTAAAGGATTGCAAGTGACAGAAATGTTAGGTCAGTATTACCAAGACTAACCAGGTTTCTGCCTTCTCAAAGTTATTAGAGAAGAAAAGGGAAATAGGTTTCAATGTTGCTGCTGTCTTATTGTTGCTTTAAAACTACCAGCAAAGTGCAAGCTAGGATTATTTGGCAGGAGAGCAAAGACCGGCCCAGTGATATGGCAGATCTTTCAACTCTGTATCACAGTATCACAGTATCACCAGGGTTGGAAGAGACCTCAAAGATCATCAAGTCCAACCCGTTACCACAGACCTCAAGACCAGACCATGGCACCAAGTGCCACGTCCAAACACACCTTGAACACCTCCAGTATCCAACATAATTTCTAAGGAAAGAGGAATTGTGCTGCCACGTCTTTGTGGAGAAGGGTAAACATAAATATGATGTCTGTTTTTGGGGTGGTAGGCACACAGATCCTGTGTACTGGGTGTTATGCCCCCATAGACACTAAACATGCTTTATACAGTTGGGGCCTTCCATTTTAATTGAGCTCTTTCTGTCTTGCCTTTGGCTGAGGACTATCTGAAGCAGGCAGTATTTGTCCTCCCCTTCATTTTTTGCTGCCATGTGGCCATCTGTGAGGCTATGCAGTGGGCAGAGATGAGTCTGAATGGAAAAAATGGCTACTAGTTTTAAAATGAACCAGTTTTCTTCTATTGGTGCAAGAGCAGCTGTGAGGTGTCTGATGCCAGAAGGATGGGAATGATGATTTTGTGTCATTGCCAGGGTATAGGGATATGTATTTCTTGTTTGTACCATGGTTTATGCCAGGTATGTTCTGCACATTGTGTAAGTGGCATGTTGCTGATATGGTACAGGAGACTTTACATATGAACTCAAGGTTCAGTCATGCCTCAGGCTCTGAAAAAAGTTGACCTGAAGATGTTGGCTATGGCACGGCTGTTGCAGTCTCAGTCAGAAGGTGCCTCCGTAGGGCACATTTGTTCCTTTCTTGCTGTTTCACCTACTTAATGAATGATTCTAAAGGATCAGGCTTTATACTTTTGCATCAAGAATGTAAAAACCAGGTTGATAGAATATTGTAGCCTTGTTTTCAGACCAGTGCTGCTATATTGCTGGCCTAGAGTTTCACGATGAAGTTTGCCACCTAAGAGCTATGCTGTGACAGGCACTCTAGCAGCAAATCCAATTGCTGTAAAGAAGCAAACTTTACAGTGGCAAACAGCAAGTTACAGCAATGGCAGTGTTTTTCCACAGGCAGGCTTCCTGAAGTAAAAGGTGTGTTTTCTTTATCTTTCCATTTTTTTAAAAATTGTGCAAGTTTTTCCAAAACCCTAGGGAGACTTGGTGTGCTTCTCTTCCTTCACCTATGAGGGAAGGAAATAGTTAATGGTCAGCAGCAACCTGACAGATCATCTGCAGGGAGGAAGGATTTGGATTGGGATGCCCCATGGCCAGATGATCTTCCCCTTCAGCGGGGGCATCCTCTTGACTTATAAACTGCAAAGATGGTTGTGTACTTCCCTCAGGTGGAGGTGCTTATAGTTTCCTCAGGTGCCTTTGATGTTCCTTCTGGCATTTATCTCATTTTTGCTGGTTTTTGCCCTTTGTACTGGCCATTGAACAGAATCCTTACATGCAAGCAGAATAACATTCAACAAGTGAGTTGAAGTGTATAAAAAGAAATAAGGCAGTTCGTTAGCTCTTTTTTTTTGCAGACTGTAAAGGCAGCTGGGAATCACCATTGCTAATCACTTCTAAGTGTATAGAACCATATTTTATTGTTATTAAATGAGTGTTGTTACTATATTGTATGGTGACTGTAAGAAACATTCGATGGGGTGATGTCAGTTGTATGATGTATATCAAAACCAAGTGCTGGGTCCTGCACTTGGGTCACAACAACCCTGTGCAATGCTACAGACTTAGAGCAGAGTGGCTGGAAAGCTGCCCAGCAGAAAAGGACGTGGGGGTACTGGTTGCCAGCCAAATGATTGTGATCCAGCAGTGTGCTCGGGTGGCCAAGAAGGCAAACAGCATTCTGGCCTGTATCAAAAATAGCATGTCCAACAGGAGTAGGGAAATGATTGTGCCCCTGTATTCAGCACTGGTGAGGCCATACCTTGAATACTGTATTCAGTTTTGGGCACTGGAGCGTGTCCAGAGAAGGACAGTAAAGCTGGTGAGTGGTCTGGAGAACAAGTCTTATGAGGAGTGGCTGAGAGAGCTAGGATTGTTTAGTCTGGAGAATAGAAGGCTAAGAGGAAAGTTCTCTACATCAACTTGAAAGGAGGTGAGTGTTAAGTCTTTACTCCCTAGTAACAGTAACAAGTGATAGAACAAGAGGTAATGGGCTGAAATTGCGCCAGGGGAGATTTAGACTGGTTACTAAGAAAAATTCCCTTACTGAAAGAGTGGTCAGCATTGGAATAGGTTCCCCAGGAAGGAGTGACCATCCCTGGAAGTGTTCAAGAAATGTGCGGACATGGCACTGCAGGACATGGTTTAATGACCATGGTGGTGCTATGCTGATGGTTGAACTTGATGCTCTTAAAGGACCTTTCCAACCTTAATGATTCTATGATTCTGCATTTGTTTTTTCCTGTGAAGCCACCTCCCTCAAATTTGCACACATCCTTTGTAGATGTATAGAGTGTCTCAAGTGCTGGTTTCTCTCCCTCTGCTTATAAGGAAGTCTGGAGGACTAAATCAGGGATACACATATCTAGAATTAAGTAGGACAGTTATGATGTATCATATATGATAGCTTCTGACACCATTAATGTTTTGAGGGCTCAAACAAACTTTGAGTGGAATTAAATTTACCTTAAAATTCACTAATGTTGTCATCCATAGAAAGATAAGCCCCTGGTTTGAATGCAGAGAGGAACAGTATTGATCATCATCAGTGTCCCATGCTCCTACAAGTTATCCAATAAGAAAAATTGAATGCACTTTAAATGGGAATTTAAATGTCACTGTGCCCATTTTACAGGTGGAGAGACAGTAACAGGTTGTAAAACAGATTTAATTAAAGAGAAAAGTGTTAAATGCATGGGTATGCTGTTATAGTCCAGGTAAAATAAGTTATTTTGTACTTTGTTCCATTAACTACAGTATTTAGGAACCCAAATACTCTTAAGTATAATTTGAAGATGTAGTTAGCTGTTGAATGGCTCCTTATCAAAAAAGGACGGGACCACCCTTTCTCCTTCTGTCAACATAGGGAGAAGCAGGAATGCTTAAACTCAACTTTACATGAAAGTGCATGAGAGTGTTGAAAATACTTTTTTTCCTTAGGTGCCTATTTTTTAATTCGTTAATTTGATCAGGAATGGGTTAGTTGCATTTATCTGAGGCAGTGTAACATATCTGACATTTATGTGTTTCATTAGCCACGAGTAAGTGTAACTTTGTTAAGGTTTCTAGCATGTTCAAATATTAGACTTAAGCCCTGTCTTATGGAAAATATCATTTGAACATGGTGACAGAAATGTTTTTTTCTATTTGTTGAAGACAGAACGCTAACGTACTTGGCAAATTCAGATTATATCTACCACTCAATTGTAATGCTCTCCTTTACATGCAAATTATGTTTTGAAACACCTTATCTTTTCTCAGTAGTGATTAATCCTTGAAATAAAGGGGGAGGAGGAAACAGATAGTTTGTTTCTAATGATACATTCCCCCTTTTGGAAAGATTACCTATGTACAACTTTGTTGAGTTTAGGAATTTGAAATGAATTGTTGAGTTGTCCATGGAGACCAATCCTGTTTCTTCAGAAGAGTTTTTGTCAGGTTACATTGCACTCTGCTTCTCAAAAGGAAATAAATTCTTACATCTTTATCTAAGGCAAGAAATAAGTAAGTTCCTTCCAGTATCTGAAGGGGACCTACAGGAAGGCTGGGGAGGGACTATTTACAAGGTCTTGTAATGACAGGACAAGGGACAATGGGTTTAAACGGGCAGAGGGAAGATTTAGACTGGATGTTAGGAGGAAGTTCTTTTCAGTGAAGATGGTGAAACACTGGAACAGGTTGCCCAGGGAGGTTGTGCCTGCTCCCTCCCTGGAGGGGGTCAGGGCCAGGTTGGAGGAGACCTTGAGTGAACTGTACTAGTGGGAGGTGTCCCTGCCTATGGCATGGGGTTGGAACTAGATGATCCTTGAGGTCCCTTCCAACCTTACCATTCTATGATTCTATGATTCCTTGCTAGCATTTTCACTTAAATAATATAGGAAGTAAAACTGGGCTGCAATATCCTTGCTGGGTAGCGAAAAGGTAGAGAGTGAGAAGGCAACTCATTCAAAATGTGGTCTCAATTTGTATGGGTTTGGTTGGAATGTCTAAATTTCAGGTTGTATTCATTGTTGTGTACTGATTCATCTTTGCCTGTCTGTGATGCGCTCCCAGCTGCTCTTCAGCATCTTTGGTTGCCCTTCTGTCTTTTCCTGCTCATTCTTTTTTTCAGATTGCACATAGATAATAATGACTTGTATAATTTTGCTGAAAGATCTATTTGTTGCCTTCAACGGTATCTGCCTTATGTACCTCTGAGCTCCACAGCAGAAAGTGGAAGCATGTGGTAACATCCAGCTTAGTTTCTGCAAGTGAAGGGTGAAACATCAGTGCAATGTTGGGATTTTGTTTGGGAAATTAGGAGGAAACCTTGCTAACTGTATTTTATTTGTGTATGGAGTCAGTAGATGGCACCACACAAGATGCTTCAGATCTAGTGAGGAAATACTGTTGCTTGGGAGTGCTGCTTGATCTCCCTTAGTTAGATGAGCTGTGTAAGCTACTCCTTTAAGACAATATGACTTGGTTCTTGCTTGGAAGTTCCAATACTAGCAGAGAGTGCTTGAGCAGTGGTATGTAACAGTGTGTGTTCTTGAAGATACTGCAGCCTTTTGAAAGTGATTTGGAGAGAGAACTTAATGGATAATGTTTAAGTGCAGCAAC
Organism: Eubucco bourcierii; assembly: GCA_013396675.1. Classification (NCBI taxonomy): domain Eukaryota; kingdom Metazoa; phylum Chordata; class Aves; order Piciformes; family Ramphastidae; genus Eubucco; species Eubucco bourcierii. The sequence goes on from VWZE01021580.1 coordinate 91,246, forward strand.
ATCTGCACATTGAATCCACTTAGCATCCATATGCAGAAGTGTTACATCCTTCTCTCATTCCAAGAGGTGAAACAAAAAATGGTTAGCTAGCAGTGAGAGTGGGTGTGAGGTGGTGCACCATGTGTGATGTGTAGCCATGTGATGGGTTGTTTGTTTTGCTTTTTTGTTTTTGTTTGCTTTTCCTAAAACTGTACTGAGCTGACGTTTGTACAAGGGATGATGATGAATGAAAATTCTCTCCGTCCCTTGTGCTACAAACTGTAGAAATTATTATTGTGGATGAGGTACAACAGATTCACTAGTCAAACACTTGAGCTCAAAGATCATTATGAATTGCAGTGTATCTTTTCATTTGGAAAGATACTATACCTATAAACAGACCTACTAACCTGTTTTGCCTTGCCTGGTTTTGGCTGTGTATTTAATAACTGCCACAAACTGGATGCCAAGTGAGTGATGGAAAGTAAGTAAATTGGAAGAATAAATACAACAGAAAAATAACCTTTTTTTTTTCTTTTTTTCTTTTTTTTCTTTTTTTTTTTCCCCCTTCTCTTCTTCCTACTTCTGCTCCCAAAATTGCAGCCACAGGAACAAGTCTTCAGGCTGGCCTCACCCTTCAGGGACCTGGAGTTTGAACCAGGGGACACCTTATGGATGGGAGATGACGGCAAACAGAGATGGAAGAGACTACTTCATCAAGTAAGTGGGCAGTGTAAGCACCACAGTCCTGTTCTTGACCGTTTCTTCTTGGAATCCTAATTCCTTTTTCAGCCCTAGACAGTTAAAATTCAACTTTTCTGGTTTATTGCACAGAGATAGCTCTGACTGTATTTTACTGTGCCTCATTTGGGTACTTGGTTATTTTTTCATTTACCCAAGCATTCTCATAGTATTAAGGATCTAAATTGGTCAAGGAATTGCAACAAATGTCATTAACCACCACCACAACAATTTAAAAAGTTTTAAAAGCCATGTTTAAATAACAGGGCAAAAGGTCAGTTCTAACTTGAGACTGACAGTTTTTCTCCATCTTTGCCATGTGAGGTCTTTTAATTTGTGGGATATATTAATTATACTGATAATGAGATAGTTTACATTTTGATCCTGTGCAGTAAGTATTGTAATTATTAGATGCAATTCCTGAATGTAACAGCTATTTCAAAATGTTGATGCAGTTGATGCGATCGTAAATAAAATTGGGTTTTCCTTTCCCGGTGAAAATGGTACATGGTTATTCTGTAAAATCACTTAAGTAGCTTGAATGAAATGCAGTTTGCTTTTCTAGCAAATGTACTTTAACATGGCTTTGGAAGTCTTCACTAAAAAGAGGTGATGGTGGTGAGTTAGCAGAACCATTGCCTGAGTTTGCAGTATCGGTTGCTTTAGCTTGCATCCAGTTTTTTAATGCTAGTATTTTGATTCTGTTTATATGAAGAGTTTTGTTGTTTGCTGGAGTGGTTTTTTGTTTGTTTGTTTGTTTTTATGATTATTATTATTTTCTTTTTCTGTTCATCAATCTGTTTAGACTGTGCAGGTGCTTTTAAAAGTCCTCACTAACAACTGTAATTCTTCGTTTTAGCACAGAGTAGAAGGGATGAGAGTTCTTTCAAATTTATCATTAAAACCTTTAATTCAGCCCTTCATTCCTTTACTTGCAAAACCAGAATTGTACGGCCTTAAGAACATGGATCTGTGTTACTCTGCTTTTTTTCCTATAACCCTCTTGGCCCAGGGTGTGTGCCTTGGCTTTCTAGGGTACATTTCCTTTTGGAGCCAAAGCAAGATTTGTAGCAGCATGGTATCTGGCAGGCTTTCAAATTTAGAGTGATTTAGATCTGTCCAAATTGGAGCAAAAATGTCTGGGTTAATGAGGTTTCAAAAGCTGACTTTGAAATGTTATTTTCTTTCTTGAATGTTTGTTTGTCACACTTTGCATGTCTGTAAGACACCAGGTGCGGCACTGGACAACACGAAGTTGTATACCAGGCACAGTGTAACTGTATTAGCATAAGTTTTCTGCCTGAACTTATTAGACTCAGGAAGTATAGGTGAACCTCCTCCAAAGTACTGTGCAGATGTGACTTTGATACTTCTGTTACTGTAGTTAGTGAAGAGACCTGCACATTCTGGGTGTCCATTTTTTTCTGCAAACTCTTGTTATGGTCTTCTCTACGTGACTGAGATTTATTTGGTAAAGTAATACTCTGCTTCTGTGGACAGGCAGCATATTTGATTCCTTCTCTTTTCCCACTGGTCACATAATGGGACTCTGCTCTTGTGTAGCTATAAACAGCTGCAGCTTACAAAATTCAGTATATTAATACTCATTAATTTTGCAAATTGAGAATGTTTTCTAAGTAGCTAATGATTATTTTGTTTGGGTTTTTTTTTTTTAATTACCTTTTAGTACCTTAAAGTGCCATATCCCTCTCTTAAATGCAGAAAACTCTATCCAGGAACAAAAGTCTGTAACAGGCAGTGCCAAATTATGCCTTAAGTAATTTTAGGCTTGTTGTTACTGTTGTTGTTATGGCTGGGGTTGTTTGTTTGCTTGGTTTTCCCATGGTCTTATAAGATGCTTGCTTACCATTCTCTTTGTGGTCCTGTTCTCCCTTCCATTTTTCTCTGCATATGGATAGCAGACAATCTGGGGGGAAAATAGGTTGCTTTAAGGGGCAAGGAAAATGAGACCTCTGAAGAAACTGATCTGCAGAAGCTAAACTTTCTTACTCACCCAGCTCTGGGCAATCTTAGGTGCGAGTTGACCAATGCTACATATGTACACACTGTATGAATTTTAAAACAACATTAACTGTAATACATGCAGCAGCCATATCTCCAGAGTAGTAATGCATCTTACAATAAATATAGTCCCCTGGAATACATTTGAAGCCAGTAGCTTCATAAACTGAATGGAAGTGCAAGGTCCTGCACCTATCTTGGGATAATCCTTGATATCAGTATAGGCTGAGGGATGATGAAATTGAGAGCAGCCCTGCAGACTTGGAGGTACTGGTGGATGAGAAGCAGGACGTGAGCCAACAGTGTACACTTGGCAGTCCAGAAGGCAAATTGCATCCTGGACTGCATCAAAAGAAGTGTGGCCAGCAGGCTGAGAGGTGATTCTGCCCCTCTACTCTGCTCTGGTGAGACTTCACTTGGAGTGTCTAGCTAAGGGGCCCCGAACACAAGAGAGACATAGACCTGCTGGAACAAGTCCAGAGGAGGGCCACAAAGATGATCAGGGACATGGTGCACCTCTCCTGTGAAGACAGGCTAAAAGGATTTGGGCTCCAACCTGAAGAGAAGGCTCCGGAGAGACCATAGAGTTACATTTCAATGCCTGAATGGGACCTGCAGGAAGACTGGGGAAGAACTGTTTAGAAGGGCTTGTAGAGATAGGACAAGGGCCGATGGTTTTAAACTGGAGCAGGGTACATTTAGATTTTGCATAAGGAAAAAGTTCTTTACAATATGAGTGGTAAAATACTGGCACAGGTTGTCTAGGTATGTGGTTGGGGCCCCATCCCTGGAGACATTCAAGATTAGATTTGATGTAGCCCTGGGCAGCCTGTTTTAGTTCAAGGTGTCCCTGCTCACTGCAGGGGCATTGGACAAGATGACCTCTGAGAGTCCTTTTCAACCCAATATGATCTGTGAGTCTCTGAAAGCAGGAAACCATTTGGAGTCACATATTGCTGTACAGCATCACCACCTGTCCACTGTTGCTAGTGAGCATCACCCCAATTAGTTACTACAATGTGACTGGGTAGTTGTGTGACATATATCTTTGTTTTAGAAGAATGACCAAAGACTGAATACACCTGGTGGCTTGGACAGCAGTTCCTTAGGGGAGGAATGTAGTACCTGGTCTTACAGTGCTTGTTATTTGGCCAGGGAGAAGCCCTCTCTGGCTTTCAATACAACTACATTTGCAAATATCACACAAAACTGTAGAAATAAAATCAGAACTTAATTTTCTTTCCTTCGTATTTCCACCCTGGATTTTAGGAGTGAAAAAATAAGTGGTTGTTGGCAGTCACGCCAATAAAGGCAGGAGAGAGATCAGTGAGACAGCATTTCATATTGTATCCAAGGATTTTTTGTAGCCATATAGATTAACAAATTGCATGACACTGAAGGAGAAAAAGCAATTCAAATTCTCTGTTTCATTTCGATTAAAGATGTATAAACCAGGTATTAACACAATGAAATATGCACATGAGTTCTACAAGTAAATAACATAATTCATAGCAACATTAACTGCCTTTTAGTCAAATAATTTACTTAGTGCCATAGATACATATCCATTCAACTGAAAGCAGACATATTGTAATTTTGAAATTGTGGGAGGAATACACAATCCAGGAGAATCTTGTGGTGAAATGAAAAGTAATTATAGAGTGTCAGTGCAAATGCTGTAGGGTGTGAATGGAGGAGATGTTAATTCTTCTTACTGAAGCAGATTTGGTTTTTTTTCAAATCCTTCAAAGCCCCTGTGGCCTGAGCTAATCAGGGGCAGCTTCCAATGCCAGATAGCACTTTTGTGAAAGTGTGAGAAGAACCTTTTACCAAAATATTTTGAGATGTCACTATCAATTCATTATCTCTTCTGTACAGATGGCACCACTGGGGTCATTTTGCAAACTTCTTTAAAATACTTTTTTCTTAAGTTTAGACCATGATAAATTGAAGTTTCAGAACTTCACCCATTCCCTTTTAAGTTTCCACTTTTGCTTGAAATCATGTTATGAGATAATACCTTTCAGTGGCCGAAGACAGCAATCATCTAGTGTCCTGCCAGAGTGTTTCTGTACTGCACAATGTGCAGGACATTCAATGAGTAGTTTGAATAGATATATTCAATGATTTTAAGGGCCTGTTTTCTTTGCATTTATTATCCACTCTGTGTTGTCTATTTTTACAAGAAATTTCTATAATGTCACTCTGAATGCAGACATGAGACTTACTTAAAGAGCATTTTGTGTGAATGTAGAGTTTCAGGGAAAGAGCATGCAGAGCAGGAAGGTTTGGGCTGATTTTGTCCGCAAAGGCTTCAGCCTCCTGACAATTTTGTGTTCGCTAATTTGTCACTGCTACAATGTTACTGATTTTCACACCTGTACATTTTCGCTCTTCCTTTTGTGTCGACCTTGCTACTTACCAGACCTGGAAGTTCAACCTGGAGAGGAGAAGGCTTCGAGGAGACCTTTGATAAGTAGCCTTCCAGTATCTGAAGGGGACCTACAGGAAGGCTGGGGAGGGATTATTTGCAAGGTCTTGCAATGACAGGACTAGGGGCAATGGGTTTAAACTGGCAGAGGGGAGATTTAGACTGGATGTCAGGAGGAAGTTCTTTCTAGTGAGGGTGATGAGGCACTGGAACAGGTTGCCCAGGGAAGTTGTGGCTGCTCCCTCCCTGGAGGTGTTCAAGGCCAGGCTGGACGGGGCCTTGAGTAACCTGTACTAGTGGGAGGTGTCCCTGCCTATGACAGGGGGTTGGAACTAGATGATCCTTGAGGTCCCTTCCAACCTTACCATTCTATGATTCTAAGTTGGGTCGATAGAGGGTAGTGAACTTGCAAAAGCTAATAAGAATATAATTCTGCAGAGAAAGCTGTGCATCTCATGTCAGTTTACCACCCTGACCCAGTCCTCCACATGGTCTGATAGAGTTGTGGAATAGTTCAGGATGGAAGAAACTTCTGAAAGTCACCAGGTCCAACTTCCTCCTCAGAGCATGGCAAATGCTTACTGATGAGCAGCATTACTGACACACTGAAATACCTGACTGATATGGGAACAAGGTTGCAACAGGCTTGTGTTGATTAAAGCTGCCCTACAAGTGTGCTCTTAAGGTACAGATTGAAGCAGCATTTGCTGCCATGGGATTTCATACCCTTCTGATTCCTGTTTAAGATAAGTACTTTATTTGGTATTTTAGAGGGTTTGGATTCTATTGTTCAAATAAAGACCAAAGTCTGAAATCAGGTTAACTCAGGCAACCAGCACCAGAACAAGTGGACACAGTCTCAAGCTGCACTAGGGGAAGTTTAGACTGGAGGTGAGGAAAAAGTTCTTCACTGAGAGAGTAGTTGGCTACTGGAATGGGCTGCCCAGGGAGGTGGTGGAGTCAGCGTCCCTGGAGGTGTTCAAGGCAGGTTTGGACGTGGCACTTGGTGCCATGGTCTAGTCTTGAGGTCTGTGGTAATGGGTTGGACTTGATGGCCTTTGAGTCTTTACCAACTTTGGTGATACTGTGAAAGGAAGGGTAACCCTTCATATGTGGACTTCAAACAAAATGATCCCAGTAAGGTGTATATAGTTCTTGCATTCTTAAAATATATTTTTTAGAGAAGTCTGTTAGGTCACTCTATTGCCATATCCCTATTTGCAAGAGATACTATTCATCATGTCTACTTTAATTCTTCTTGTTGCTTCAGAGCGGGTGGCAGAGTCTGTCCACATTGGTGATTTGGCTTGCTCCCTGTTTTACCCCGAGGACCTTGACATCTGTACTTTGTGAATATTTTCTTGCTTCTGTGCTCCAGTCTGTAACAAACTGAGCAAACAGGTGGGGCACCATGCATGAAATAAAAAGCAACACACTCAGGGATCAAAGCCTGCAGCATTACTGCTTGGCTTGGAACCACATGTCAGTTCCCAGAGCACACAGCAGAGCTAGGAGAGACACACCGATCAGAAGTCCTCGTGACTCTTGTTACGTTAGTATGATGTGGTCACTATGCCAGTTGAAACGTACTACGACATACTTGTAGTATCTTGAGCACCTGCTGATTTATATCAGTACTTTTGCATTTAAAACACTAAATTCTTCTAGACTTCTTCCAAATGTATCTGGCAAATGTAATTCTTTTTTCTTCTCATGTATGTTATCTTGTGTAGAATATCAGCTCCATGATTTTTGGCTTGTGAAATCTTAAAGCATGTGAGTAAAAACATTTACAGCACAGCAGAGCCATTATTTTCTTCTATGATCAAATACTTATCTCAGTTTTCTTTATTAGTCTTTATCTTACTCTTGCAGTGCTTGCTCTGCTCAGTATTTTATACTTTTGGAAGGTGGAGTGCCTCTATGTGTGTTGGCATCCATCCTGCCTGGCCTGAGTGGTCTGTTCTCAGAGTTGGCCAGCTGTGTGGAATGACAGAACACAATCACTGGTGAGATTAATGGCATATCAGTTAAGCATCCTGTTCGTTAGGGGCCACTAATGTATACCAGATGAAAAACTGAAGCTTATAGCCTACTGTCAATTAACTCCAAAATAAATAATCACAGAAGAAGATCAGACCATTTAATTTATTTTTTTTTAATTGTCTTGCTTTGTCTAGTCCTGCCCCTAACATTCTTGTCCGTATGTTATGGAGTTTGTACACACCCTGGCAGTTTAGTCCTTTCTCTGTCAGCTGACGTGAGAGAACTTGCTCTTATGCAGGTTGTGAGAAAAAGGATTAATTTCCTTCTCTTTCCAGTTCAGGTTAGGAATGTGAATAGAGGCAGTCTGTACACCAGGATAATGCCTCAAGCTAAAAGCTGACTGTGGTATGCGCCTTTGGGTGTTTCCATTCCCAGGTGAAGAGTCGAGGAAACAGGCAGTAGAAACACTCTCTCTGGCCCACTTATTCACATGTCCCTAAAAGGGACATCCAATGAGATTGAATGGCAGGCTTTTTAACAATGATAAAAATAGTACAACCTATATAATTAGCAAATATAACTCTCAGCTACAGGTTACAGTAAAACCTAAAATGCTCACAAGATTCAAATGTACATTTGCAATGTATATTTCTAGTGAGGCTTCCACTATTAAATTACATGGCATTTAAAAAAAAATAAAAAATTAGAGCAGATAAAAAATCTTATGTTTCAGACAAGTGAGTGAGTCAGCTGCTGACTGCCTAGGGCTAGGACGAAACTTCCTGTATTAATCAGGTTATTCTATAATTACAAGGTTTCTTGCACCTTCCTCTGAAGCGGGTACCGAGTTCTGTCAGAGAAAGGATACCGGACCAGGCGGGCAGCAGGTCTGATTGGTATGATGATTCTTGGTGGTTTGCCCCACCACTCCTTTTTTCTTTTTTTCCCCCCCCCCCCCCCTTCTAGTTCCCCTTTTGCTAATATGAACTGTTGTGATGAATAGTATGCTATTAGAGAAAGAGTGCTGCTAAGAGTGCTCCTTCCAGACTCTCTACAAATTTGCTTTCTGTTGCTAAGGGTTTGACCTGCTCAAGGACAGGCTTGTGTGGTGGAAGGGGGCGTGGGGTTGAAGGGACAAGCAGCAGCAGCAGAGATGCAAGTGATTGTTTAAAGGGAACTTGAATAATTAAAAGAAGAAAAAATTATATAGCAACCTGTTTCTGTTAGTGGTCTGTCTAGAGACATCTCAGGCATATGATTGCAAAATCAGGTAAACCTTCCTGAAAGAGAGGATGATTTAACAGTTGTCTTTCCTTTGCAGATAAATGTTGCTCTAACCATAAATATGGCAGGCATAAATACAGCAGACAAAAGGATGTTAATAAAGACTGGGATAAATCATTGTTATAATGGGGAGAATGACAGCAAGGAGATGCTGATTTTGTTTTATACTAGAACATGATAAAATGGAGAGTTCATTGCATTGTAAGGTATCTATACCTAAGCCAGGTGACGCTAGCAACAGAAGCATGACTCCTGCCCTATCTGTTGACTTGCCCTTTCTGTGTCTTCTCTGTATGTGTGTGCATCCGTCACTCACTGAACCCATGAGGGTTCTTCATGCTGAAAAGGTGAGGGGAGTTACACAAAACGGTATGAATGTAGATGAGACTACTCAGAGACGAAGCTTTTGCTTGGTCACTAGCCTGGTGTTGCCTGGATGTAATACTACCTAAGTGAAGTACAGGGAATCCAGTACTTCAGTCCTCTATTACAGTACAGATTTCTGATCTCTATTTCTGTTACAGTATCCACTGTTCTCTGCAAACACAAACAGCATGGGTATGCCATGAAATTCAGACAAGTACTAGATCCCCAAAATGTTTTTTTTTTCTGTGTTTGAAGGTGGGTTATGAACTGGAATAAAGCTTCTGGAGCAGAACCTACATAGAAAAATATAATTAATCAAGTTATGCTAACCCAAGGTCACAATGTACGAAGGTGAGAAGATGAAATCCTCATGACTCTGAGTTCACATGTTTCTGGGTGGATGACTTAGCATCTCATCTGCACATTACAGGATGTAAATACATCTGTAGAAGCACTGGTTCAGTACACCAAGCTACCCTTCCTGGGAGCAAAGCAGAAATTAATTCTTGTAAACAGTTTGAGTGAGAACGATACTCCCAGTCAAAGTCTGCATTCTCAAACATGTCTTTCATAAAACAGAGTGTGGTCCCTACAGAATAGGCATTAAAAGCATGAAGGTTTGAGTTTGCAAAACCATGCAGGTGGGTGGAAGGCTAGTGGTGGTTTCTAAGCTGTGAAATCTTAGCTTGGGTCACATGCTGTTATCCCCAATGGTGCAAACACAATCCCTGTGCCTATGAAACAGAACCAAGCTAAGTTCATAGTTTGTAGAATGAAAAAGGGTAACGTAGTCCCTGAAACACAAAAAAGGTAGAAACATCCTGCAGGCATAGTGGCCACAAGCCTAAGAAAAGGTAAATAAAGTAAAGCTGTCTGATGCTCAGTGATGGAACTGGGACCTTTCACAGCAAAGGCTGGGTAAAATTTCCCAGAAATGAAGAAAATGGTAGAGCTATGTTATAGAGCAGAAAAATAGAATGAATATTATCACAGTATATTGCTGCTGTTTAAATAGCGGTGTTGAAGTATACCAGTTCATGATAGTGTACGTACAGAATTTAAAACAGGTTATCTAAGATGTTATGCCGTGCCAGGAAATATCATACAGGTGGTGATGCTTTTCCAGCAGCTGTTCTTATACTTAAAGAACTCCGTGTTCAGATATATGAAAGCCAGCACTGAAGAAGCTCTGTGTATGTCTTTTGGCTTAATTTCTGTCATATTAATGTATTTACAGTATTCTAATAAAAAAAAAAAAATCAAGTACAAGGCTGTAAAAGGTTCCTGTCTGGATTGTTACAGTGGAACAGCAAGCTAATTTATTTAGAAAAACAAGATGATATTACCAACAAAAGCTGAGTTTTTATTCTCATTTAGTTTTTAATTGACCTTCTTACAGTAAAACACTACTTAATTATATACTCCAATTGCCTAGCTCCCAGATATAATGCTAAAGTTCTTCATATTATATATGTTGCCCTGTATGTGTAAGATTAAGATGAAGAAACAGTTTAGCTGAACTCAAATTAATCCAGTCACGGACAGCTGTATGACTCACTGCAATATTTCGAAAGGCATTTATCTAATTTTCCCTAGGATCCTGTGCCATTCCACAGAAAAACTTCAATTTAAAATAAACCAATCAAACTGCGTGGCTGCACAATTAAGTATCACCATGGTAACAGGGATTAAGCACACGAGGTAAAGACCTGCTGACAGTGCAGAGATTATTTCAAGTTCCTTACCGTTCCAGCAGGATACATATGAATTTACATTTTCTGTATCAAACGCTGGGAGACACAAAATGAAAGAGATTGAGGTACTTGTGTGTCGTCTTGGGACTTCAGGGAATGTTTTCCTGACAGGGGAAGTAATTAGTTGGAATTATGAATAGGAACTCAGTAGACAGATATGAATAAGCGTTTGCTCATGGGATTTATTTAGTGTTTCATAATTAAAACCTGGAAAGCCATATTATTTCGGGTACAAATAGCACAGAAAAACTTTTTCAGAGTTTAAGAAATTGAACAGAAGAGTAACACCATTGAAATTGAACTCAAGAGTAACACCATTTTGCTTTTAAATGAATTTAGGTTACTTTGGAAAGGTGATTATTTGCTGCTCCGCTATGAAGTAACATTTCTAACATAATACAGTGAAGTTATAGTGCAAACAGATGCACTGATATTCAGTGAAGACACAGGATGGTGCTTTAATCATTTCTAACATATTTCTGCTTGTCCCTGTCTCTATTCCTAGCTTTTTCATGTGTATTTATGAAAAATACTGGAGATGCAAATCTGCTAGCATGTGGAGTTTTCAGCTTTTAGTGGTGTGGTTTAGGATTGGTTCATTTTTTGAGAGTGGGTTTTGATTTGGTTGTAGGAAAACTATTCTGATCACAGTGATGTGGTCTCTCACTGCTGCATAAAGCTCAAACACCTGGTCCACACTGGGTGCCTTAATCCCCAATTTAGGTTTATTAGTAAATGTTCAGTGTGATTGGGAAATGTTGTGGTCATGGGATCTTCTGTTCAAGAAATACCTGCTGATGATTTTAGGTTGTGCTAAATAGTTTTTTTCCATGAGATCGAATTTACAAAGATGACTTCTGTCAACCTGCGAGAAGTGAACTGAACTACCCACAATGTACAAACATCCTGCAGCTGTTCAACCTATGCAGATGTAGGCTCCGCTTTCTGAATATTTAGTCATAACTTGAGCTCACAAGATGTTGAGATCAAGATATGTGCTTCTCACCAGTGTTTACTGGTCTGAGGTTGTTCTTGGGATCATTCTGTTCTTGTTTTTTATGGCAAGATGGGCTTTCCATCCTTGCAGAACAGATGTATGCTTGGGAGGTGGGGGGAAGTTTTAAGAGAACTGGTGGTAGATAGGCTCACAACTGCACCTTTTCTGTCAGAATCAGAACTTGCCAAACCTGTCAGAGTGCATTTTGGTGTTTGATTATGGGAACCTACACAGTCTCTGGTTTCCTATTCATTTCAAACATAAGCTTAGGTCTATGTGTATAAAGATACAGGGGGTTTGGCTCTGCTTTTGTGAAAAGATACTGCTTCAATTTTAATATTTGTCTGACATCCAGTTTTGTCACCTTTAAGTTAAAATGTCTTTCCTTGCACACTGAAATGCAGTTCTGGGGTTTTGTTGTTGTTGTTGGTTGGTTGGTTGGTTTTGTTCTGTTTGGGTTTTTTGGGGGTTTTTTTTGCATCTTGGGATGAAAAACCTTTGTTAAAGACTCATGATAAATGCTGCAGTTATATACAAAAATCGTTGTTGCTAAAGGAAGTGATGAATATTGAGAACATTTTGTAGGAATAACTGCAGAAAGTGTCTATTTATGGTGGTACTCTTTTGTCACAGAAAAATGCAGAAACCCTGTTGAAGTTAGTTCCTGGCTTAAGCATACAGCAAATGTAGAAGGAAAAGGTAATGAAATATTGATGAAACTTAAGGCAAAATCAGAAAGTCAGCGATATGTGGGAGAAGTTTCTTAACAAATTAATTACAAGATATAGGAGACAATTTCCTATCAGTGCTGTCCCTGGGCTTGATCAGGTGGAAGCAACAGTCTTACCTGGAATCTAAAGAGGTACTTTATGTTTCTCTTCCTTGTTGTACATAATTTTCTTTTTTGCTGCTCTTTTTTTTGTTTGTTTTTGTTTAATCCAGTTAGTGCATTGAGCTGGGCAGTGGAGACTTGGCAAGAAGCCACACTGATAAAAGACATGTTGTTTGGGGCCACGAGGGGGTGGTTCTAGCAGCTCATAGCAATGACATTTGGGGATTTTGTTGCCTGGTTCCTGATGCCAGCATCCAATTAAAATGCAGTTCTACCATTTTAACAGAATAGTAGGAAATGATGAGTTAATGGTCTGACTTTGAAAACAAACCTATAAAAATATTAGCTCAACGTTGGTGTTTCTTGCCTTCTCCTCTCTGCCAAGTAACCTAACTAACCACTTTCCTTCTAATCCCCCTGGCTGATCCTCCAAACTCACCTTGTGCATAAAGGCAAACCCTGGGATAAGGTAGAGGGGTGGGAAGAAAATGGAAGAGTGGTCGGGAGCCCCTCCTGGGGTCTCTGATTTCTGGGAGGGGAGTTGTGTTTCTGTATTCCCTTTAACTTGTCTATTTCTGTAACTATTCCTGTCTATAGTGTATATCTCTGCTTGTACGTTGTGCTAAGCTGTAAATAGAGCTTCAGTCCTTAACTTCCAGCTGGCTGAGTCTAGTCTGGGTCATTTTACAAAGTGTCGGGGGGTGGGGAACTCTCAAGCCATCACAGAATCAAAAAACCCAGTATCTTCAAACTCCATCTATAAACAATCCTGTTAGTTTTCTGACTAGAATTAATTAAAGGTAATGGGAAGATCATGGGACCTGCTGCTTTCATGGCATGAGCCTTCAGAAATAAAGTTCCTGGAGGAGGAACCCTGCCACCTGAACATAACATGTAATAGCTGCACAGCTGCTTTTTCAGCCTTGCCTCTGTGACTTGCATAGGCAATTGAGCCCTTTGCTGAAAGCCTGGGTGACATTGGGGAGAGTGGCTGCACAAGACTTTCTGTATAGCTGATCAGAGCAGGAGGTTTGGTTGAGGATGCTGCTTCTTTTTCATAAGCTGCTTCTTCAGCAAGCTATGCTCATAGTAAACTGTTGCTTCCCTGACATCCTGCAGTGAAAATGATTCACTATTAACAATGAGATCAATTTTGATATATAGCTAATAACTATGAAAACTGTTTATTAACATTAAATCTCGCCAGAAACCTTATTTACAAGGTTCAAAATGCACGGTTTGGAAATTTACACATACAGGGAACAGGCAAAACTGGAACACTTTAAAGGCAACTAGCATAAGCAAACATTTTTACTGGCAGAGAAGGTTTGTGCGGTCACTTACACTGCTTGCAGTGAGTTATCCTGCTTAGCCACTGGATGGATGCAGCAAGCTCCTTTCTGCTTATGGCAGAAGGCAATTAATGATTGCAAGAGGCTTGAAGTATTTACTCACAAAATATCCTGGGACAATACCCAGAGCACGTGGTGGGTCTGCTGCAGGGTCGGAAGCTGTTAGAGGCTTTGGAGTTTCCTCAGGCTCCTGGGTGCTTCAGATAAAGGAGGCAGACATCTCTGACCTGGTCCTGGCTCTCTTGGCAGCAGGCTGTCATGTGCAGGCAGATGTCTTGCGATGTGCAGTCCTGTCACGGTGTCATGCTGGCTGTGCAGGCCGAACGCGTGGAGGCATCTGAGCCTGATCCTGCTCGTTGGGGTCCCACCTAGCTCAGGATCAATGAGGTAATAAGCAGGCCCAGATACAATAGCAGAGAGCACAATAGCACCAAAACCAATGTGCTACCTGCTCATCCTTCATATCCATTTCAACCGGAGACTGATGGGCCTTTGGACATAGATTAGCAATCAGAATGGCAATTTGCCCAGTTTGCCCATATTAGGTGAAGCTGGGGCTTTTGTCCCCTTTCCTGTGGCCACTACCCCCAGCACAGAGGGAGGGGGAGCAGGGGAGCATGCCTGGGCAAGCCAGGACATGTACAAGCCCACCTTTGGCCTATTTAGACCTACCACGACACATCCTTAGAGAGAAAAGATGTCACAGCTTCATGTGCTCAGGATCTGGCAGCCTAGAGCATGTTAGCCAGATAGTGCCTATCTTACTCTGACTGTTATTTTAATTTGTACTTGAATTTAAAGAATTGACCAGAAATCCACACAAGATTGGTCAAGAAAAGATTATGGATCTGATGGTTGGGTTTTTTTTGTGATTGTTTTTGTGCTATAGGAATACATGAAGCCTACTGAGTAAAACTGGGATCTTTACGTGTTTGGTGTTTATAATTACCTGTGATTTTTTTTTTTTTTTTCATAACTATCATTCAGTGGCAATTAAAGAGCTAAGAAATCCCCATGTTGCCAGGCTAAGTGTTGTGCCATATTTGAAAACCATGCCAATGTTTTCATAGAAGTATTAATTATAAAAGAAGTGATTCTTCTGTAGAATCTTTGGCTAAATGTACATGGAATACAGCACAGACACTTGTGCTACATGGAGTAGAAACTGAGTATGTTTACAGTGATCACTCAGTGTAATTTAAGCATTTCCCACTGAGCTTTTAAGTTCTTTGAACTGGCTACCCTTCTCAAGCATCATAGACATCTGAAGCTCATCATGGACTATCTGAAAATTTATTTGGTGTCTTAAGCAAGTTTTATGACTGAGGCTGGGTTTTTTTCTGCTGCAGCAGCAGCAGCAAAGCTGCTGCTAGCATCTGACTTTGCTACTTCAAAATTACTTTGGTGTATCTGTGTAAGACAGTAGGGTAGATAGTCTAATGCTGCATTATAGACAGGCTACCACTCTCAATAAACCTGAAAATCTGTGGATTTACTGGAGACCTAAATCTGGATATGTATGAGGCTAAAGGAGAGTCTCAAAAAAAAAAAAATCTCAGGGAGGAAAGAGAGACAGAGAAAACAAAGAGTGTTTTATTTCTTATAAAAGTACTAGCTTCAAGATTCAACATGATGGCATAGAGCTGTTTGACAGTATGAGGAACAGATGTACACATATATCTCTCTCCTCCATTCTTGCTGAAAAGATTTGTAAAGCATGTTACATTTTTTTTTTGTCATCTGGATTTATAGCCTTGTTTATAATGTCACAAATCTTACAGTGATGTGTGTGCTCCTGAAAACTGGGGGAAGAGAGGCATAATTGGGTGAGTAATGACAGCAGCAAAGACTCTGCAAAACCACAAGAAGTGCATAAGGGCAAGTTAAAAGAACTGACCAACACAGAGAAGCAGAACTAGAGGAATGAAATGAGATTTACACAAATTCAACCCAAGTTGCTTCTTAAAAGGAAATGTTAAAACACCTTGAAGTGGCTCTTTATCCACGTGAGGGGCAAGCAAAAGAGGAATGGAGGTTCTGTTTCGACAACATCATGAATACAGCAGAATGTCAAGAGTCAGGATTAATAACAAAATGTTGCAAATGATCTAGAAGTATATGTTAAAAACCACTGAGAAGGGGAATATTAATCAGCTGAATTGCTGGAAGAGATCCAAGTGTTGTCTTTTGGGTCTGTCAGTGGCAAATGTTATTGTGGAGACAGGGAAATATTAAAAACATGTCTAGATGTGTTTTAGAGGCAGTATTCAAATTCTAACAAAGACAGTGCTGTTAGGGTGACTAGGGGAGGAGGAAAAAGTCACTTGTAAGGAGAGACTAGAAGGCGTGCATTTGTCTGGTACAGCAAAACTAAGATCAAGAGGGAGTAAATACCAGGCAGAAATGATAAATGTTTAAAACAAAAAGATTATTTGTGGTATAGAACTGAAGGGACTACCCATTTAGACTGAAAGGGAGAAGACCTTTAAACATGAGAGCAATGGATTTAATTCCCAAATTTTTCATCATAGGACTTTATTGAATAATCCACAACAGGTGTACATTGATCATTGTTAAATATTTAAAGAAGATTGTAAATAAAATTTTAAGTGATTGGAGATGGTGGCAAAGTATTTCCTTTCCATTTTTATTTTCCTGTGAGTCAGATGGCACTTTACTGGAGGTGTTCAAGGCGTGCTTGGACGTGGCACTTGGTGCCATGATCTAGTCTTGAGGTCTGTGGTAACGGGTTGGGCTTGATGATCTTTGAAGTCTCTTCCAACCTTGGTGATACTGTGATACTCATTTCTTTAGCATATAGGTGATGAAATCTGAGCAACACATTTGCAAGCCAAACTTTCATCCAGTGTATGCCCCTGGAACCTTTTGCAGATATTAATGAAATACATGTAATTATCTATGTTAGACAGATTACTTAAGGCAGTTTAGATTACCACATAAAAAGTGGAATAAAGATCAGTGTTTTTAGTAAGGATGTGGCTAATAAAAGTACTTATATGGGATTATATTAATGGAAATGATGATTTGACCAGGCTTTTAAATAACTGTGCAAATTCTCTTTTCTAGTGGCTGTCACAGAATGTTGAAAATGCTTTCATTCAAAAATAGGAGAGGATATGGTTAGGTTAGGAACTGGCTGGAGGGCTGAGCCCAGGGAGTGGTGGTGAACGATGCCACATCCAACTGGAGGCTGGGCACTAGCGGTGTCCTCCAGGGGTCAGTACTGGGTCCCATCTTCTTTAACATCTTCATTGATGATCTGGACGAGGGCGTAGAGTCAGTCACCAGCAAATTTGCAGATGACACCAAGCTGGGAACTGATGTTGCTGGGTTGGAGAGCAGAAGGACTCTGCAGCAGGACCTCGACCGCCTGGACAGATGGGCAGAGTCCAAGGGGATGGCATTCAACAAATCCAAGTGCCAGGTGCTGCACTTTGGCCACAACAACCCCATGCAGAGCTACAGGCTGGGGTTGGAGTGGTTGGAGAGCAACCAAACAGAAAGGGATCTGGGGGTGCTGATTGACACCCGCCTGAACATGAGCCAGCAGTGTGCCCAGGTGGCCAAGAAGGCCAATGGCATCCTGGCCTGCATCAGGAATAGTGTGGCCAACAGGAGCAGGGAGGTCATTCTCCCCCTGTACTCTGCACTGCTTAGGACACACCTTGAGTACTGTGTCCAGTTCTGGGCACCTCAATTTAAGAAGGACATTGAGGTGCTTGAGCGTGTCCAGAGAAGGGCAACGAGGCTGGGGAGAGGCCTTGAGCACAAACCCTATGAAGAGAGGCTGAGGGAGCTGGGATTGTTTAGCCTGGAGAAGAGAAGGCTCAGGGGAGACCTTCTTGCTGTCTACAAGGACCTGAACAGTGGTTGTGACCAGGAGGAGGTTACTTTCTCCTCTCAGGCAACCAGAACCAGAACAAGAGGACACAGTCTCAAGCTGTGCCAGGGGAAGTTTAGGCTGGAGGTGAGGAGAAAGTTCTTCCCTGAGAGAGTCATTGGCTACTGGAATGGGCTGCCCAGGGAGGTGGTGGAGTCACAGTCCCTGGAGGTGTTCAAGACGTGTTTGGAGGTGGCACTTGGTGCCATGGTCTAGTCTTGAGGTCTGTGGTGATGGGTTGGACTTGATGATCTTTGAGGTCTCTTCCAACACTGGTGATACTGTGATATGACTTTCCTTAAGTGCTTATACATAGTATCAACAAAATGGTTTTCTTTCTGGAAAACAGACGTTATCTTCAATCTTCTTAAAATGAAAAACATGGAAGTAGGCTGCAAATATAAGTATGCATTTAAAGAATCGAGAGTATTTCTTGCTGGCATTTTGTTCTCTGATAATAACCAGGGTGAGTTATTAAAGGCAAGAAGATAATGTTGCCTGTTCTCTTCTCCATACCTATATCAGAATTTCTAGTGTCTGATACAATTTTTTTCTGAAATACCATTTAGGGAATTTGGTTTCTCTATGTGATCTTCTGCAAAAATATGGTAAGTATTTTTAAAAGATGTAAGGGCTGTGACATTTTTGAATGAGTAGACTTTAAGTGCCAATAATATAAATGGTAGTGTGCTGATTTGACAGCTCTTCAGAGATTCAAAACCAGTTTGAATTCATTTGCCATTCATATGGCACAAGTCGCCAGAGCCTCCACAGTTCAGGCATCCTATGTAATTATAAAGTTTTTCTTTCATCTAATGCTACAAATTACCTTCACACAAATTGTTTTTGGTGTTTTCTCTGTGTTTTAAAGTCTGAATTCTGTTATCAGTGTTCAGTGTACATAATGGATAATTGCAGTGAGCACATGCAGCCCAGACAGCCAACTGAGTCCTGGGCTGCATCAAGAGCAGCGTGGCCAGCAGGGCAAGGGAGGTGATTCTTCCCCTTTACTCTACTCTTGTCAGACCCCACCTGGAGTACTGTGTGCAGTTCTGGAGCCCTCAGCACAGGAAGGACATGGAAGTGTTGGAGCGGGTCCAGAGGAGGGCCACAAAGATGATCAGAGGGCTGGAGCAGCTCTCCTATGAGGACAGGCTGAGAGAGTTGGGGCTCTTCAACCTGGAGAAGAGAAGGCTTCGAGGAGACCGTATAGTAGCCTTCCAGTATCTGAAGGGGGCCTACAGGAAGGCTGGGGAGGGACTATTGACAAGGTCTTGCAATGACAGGACAAGGGGCAATGGGTTTAAACTGGCAGAGAGAAGATTTAGACTGGATGTCAGGAGGAAGTTCTTTGCAGTGAGGGTGGTGAGACACTGGAACAGGTTGCCGAGAGACATTGTGGCTGCTACTCCCTTCCTGGAGATGTTCAAGACGAGGTTGGACAAGGCCTTGAGTAACCTGTACCAGTGTGAGGTGTCCCTGCCTCTGGCAGGGAGTCGGAACTAGATGATCCTTGAGGTCCCTTCCAATCTTACCATTCTATGATTCTGTGGACTTTTATTGGCAGTTACAGACAGCAGTTTCCTTGAACAGGCCCATCAACAGCTTGGGATGTTGCACGTATGGTCTTAGGCATGGTGTGGAAACACATTCACGCAGAATTACAGTACCTGCCACAACTGTCCAAGGAAAAGCTGCACTTTTAACACCCTTGTGCTATGCTTAACTTTTGGCACTTCTCACTCTGCTGTGTATTGTAGCCAGGTGTTTCTGTTGACGTGGCCACTGATTTTTCATGGTCAATTAGCTGAATCTCAATTCTCAGTGTTTTAAAAGGAAAAAATAAAATTGAGAAAAAAATCTGTTATGAGAATTGAAGCTACTGTGTAGTTCCAAGAGGTGTCAGTTCCAAATTCTGTTCATAATTCTTGGGGGAAAGGGAAGGAGAGAAAGATGGCATAGGTACCACAATGTCAAGAAAAGCTTTGGTCTGGTTTTTTTTGTGTTTTTTTTTTTTTTTCCCCTCAGTGATGTTTGATGTTTGAGTTCTGATTTTGCATTATTACTGTTTTGAGTCCTCTCTAAGAGTACTTCAGTACTGCAGTTTTTTTATTAATAATGTGCTCTCTCTTCAGCAAATAAGGATTGCTTTCTAAGCCAGATAATGTGAACTTCTAAAAAAGTTATCCTGCTTTATGTGTGTTGAAAAATCTCAGAAAAACTGAAATTGAGGTACCAGGCTGTGCTTGGTCCCATTCCCTTCACTTTACAAGAGTTGTTGAATGCCTCTTATCTATAGACTGGTCTTAGTTATTTGTAACTTTACCATACTTTCTTTGACTGAGCTGAAATTTTTTTGTTTCACTCATGTTTCTGAGACCTAATTGACAATTTGAAAAACATCATCCCACTCCTGGAAAAGCAGATTTGCCAAAGGTCATTACAAAGCTTGGTTCCCAGTCTTTGAGACAGATACTTGAAAGCTGACCCACACATCACCTTTCAGCCAGGCTTGTCATATCTGATGTTATTGTGAAAGTGCCTTCTGAAATTTTTTGAAACCGACTTGCTGAGTTGAACATGGAGTCTGAAATTTCCAAAGGAGCATTCCTGCAATGTGTCCAAAAATTGCATGGTAAAATAGCTGTATGCCATAATGCCTGCTAGCTATCAGCATGAAGAACTGATGAAGAAGTAGGGAAGAGCAGGGACAGCACAGTTTGAAGAAGAGCTAATGTGAATGGCAACAGTTGGATTAACTGAGTACAAGGCAATCATTAGGAAACGAGGAGGAGGATCATGTGGAAAAGAATTGACTGACAAGGAGTGGGGTATTGAAAGGTGGAGGACAAAGGAAGTAACAAATTATATATATTATATATATACACACACACACATATATATATATATATATTATATTTTATTTATATTTTTATATATATTTTTTTATATATATATTTATATATTTATATATATATATATTTATATATATATCCTCCCAGAGGAGGGCCACAAAGATGATCAGAGGGCTGGAGCAGCTCTCCTATGAGGACAGGCTGAGAGAGTTGGGGCTCTTCAGCCTGGA
>VWZE01021580.1:112009-126500 GCA_013396675.1 Eubucco bourcierii
TGGGGTTGGAACTAGATGATCCCCTTCTAACCTTACCATTCTATGATTCTATGATTCTATATATGGTAGCTCAGTGGCATCAATTCATGAACCAGTTGTGACCTGTAATAATCCTTAATATGTTTCTGCAGAATTTCTTTCCTTAAATATTAGTGTGGGTGCTGTCTGCTTTCATTATAAGTTCCTTACTTATAAACTCTCTGTATTTATGCCTGTCAGGTGCAGAGGAGCATTAGGACTGCAGTGTGAATATTAATATTTACCCTTGTCAAATGCCCAAAACACATAACAATGTGTTATAAGCAGATATAAAATCTACATTATGAAAACATTATGAGAATTCAGGAGTGACATAAGATGAGTTAAATATTGCAAAAACTTGTTAACTGAATCAAAATTTATCTTTTAAAATTATATTACTTAGTTGTCATGAAATGACTGCTAGTACTTTGTTCTAAAGTATTTGTTTCACACTGTGTTGCTACCTTTCACAGAGGTATTATTAATATTTTAATTATGTATAGGAGTGCCACTGGCAATATGAGGCTGCAGGATGAATACAATAATACAGCTCTCCTGCACAGACTACAATTGTGTTTTAATTTATTGCAGACCTCTAATTATAATTGTATAAAAACTGTTGTTGAATTTAGGCATCATCATCATCGTCACAGCAAATAAAGAGCCAAATTCTCTGCCATAAGTCACCTAAGCTTCATTAATGTCGACAGAGTCCCAGTGATTTACACCAACAGAGATGACACAAAAGCACTTATTATATTTTACTGCCTCTCGCATGAGCTGCACTATTGCAGCCTTTCTTGACTCCTAGAGTAACAGCTGAATTTCCTCCCTCCCCCCATCTTTTCCTCTCTGTGCTTTCATTGTTTTGTCATCCACTTGAGCTTCACAGTATCACAGTACCACCAAGGTTGGAAGAGACCTCACAGATCATCAGGTCCAACCCGTTACCACAGACCTCAAGACTAGACCATGGCACCGAGTGCCACATCCAAACCTGCCTTGAACACCTCCAGGGACGGTGACTCCACCACCTCCCTGGGCAGCCCATTCCAGTAGTTAATGACTCTCTCAGTGAAGAACTTTCTCCTCACCTCCAGCCTAAACCTCCCCTGGTGCAGTTTGAGACTGTGTCCTCTTGTTCTGGTTCTGGTTGCCCGAGAGAAGCAAGCAACCTCTTCCTGGCTACAACCACCCTTCAGGAGGAGGTTACTTGAAAATATCCTTCTCTAGTTTGAATAACTGTAGAGGAGGATTTGATACTTGTGACGTTTGTCCATAACTATTATGGAGGCATTTTAATTTTAACTTTTTAATCAGAGGTAACAAAGTGTGGGTTAGGCTTTTGAAAATGGCAAGCTGGCTACCTGTAGCCATTGTGACTTCATTCTGCAGTCAACCCCACTTTGTTTACAGATGCAAATGTTACGTTATGATGTAAAATAACGTAATATATTTATATTATATTATAGATAAGTTCATGGGTGCAAATGGATATTCTGTCAGCCTCATAGCAGAACTGAAACTGCAAATAATTAAGCACCTAATTTGCTGAGTTCATTATGGGGACTTGGATGCTATTCTCTTAACCAGGTTTGGTATCAGGTTGTTTTTCTGGATTAGGGTCTCACTTGTTTCTTGGGAAGGAAAAGAGTCAAAACCCAATGATCTTCCTCCACTGCAGTCACAACAATGCTGTGAATCCTGTGTGTCCCAGTCAGCTTTAAATGAGCTGCCTCAGCTACCAGTAGGAATCTTGCCATGACAGCATCAGGTGTGAACTTGAGCAGGTCAAACCTGTGCTGTGCTCTGCAGTGCAGTACCCAGGCTTCCCATGGCATGCAAGATTCCTGTATTTTGGGTTTCTCACAACTCAGTACACAAGTATTCACCTTTATAGTTGTCCTTAATGATAGCCTCAGATTTTTAACCTGACCTGTGTTCTGATTGAAATATGCTCTAGGGATGTGGTAGTGCTTTCTGCATGGGAGAAAATACTCTGTAAGAATTAACAGACTCCATGAAAACTTGCAGCTGTACCCTGTGAATAGTTTTTTCAACTTGGTTGCTTTATAGTTTCTTCTCTTCCTGATTGTTCCCTGATTGGAAAAAAATCACTTTCTTCCACACAAAATAGCTTGTTCAGACCTAAATTCACAAAATTGCCTGAAGACAGGAAACTGCATTTGCTTTTCTAAGTGATTTGTGCCCTCATTGTGGCCAGTTTTGTTCTCTCCTGGTGAGCTAAGCTGATGATCCCTGTTGTTGTGCAAGGATCACCCAACACTCCTGGTCCTGATGGTACAGTTTCATGTTGCATAAACATGAATGAAATGCTCACTGAAGCAGAGGTGGGATCGAGTGTGACACTTGTCAGATGAGTCATCTTGACTTACTTCAACTTGCCTGTGGGTAATGTTTTGATGAGACTTCTCTGATGGACTTTTACAATGCAACCTTATGCTAAGTAGACTTCATGGGAGCTTGCTTGGTGCCTAGAAACTAGGAAAATGGAGGAAAAACTCTTAGTTTTGGTTTGGGTTTTTTTTTTTTTCCAGTGCTTGAGATTGCTTCTCCTGGGCAGGAGTGAGTACAATCAGGGTCCCAGATATTTTTCTCCTCTGATGATCTTGAGTTTTGAGCTCCTCTCTTGATGATCCTAAGGACAACACTAGCAAGATCAGACTCTATACCAAAGCCCACAGTGGTTACTACAGTGGGACTGGCTCATTGCTTTCTGGGATCTTGGTTTTACGGGGGAACTGAAGGATTGCATCTCAATTTTCCTCTCTTCTGCTCTCCCATGGGGAACATTGGGAAGCAAAGAGCAACTGTGTCAGTGTTTACGGGTACTGATAAATCAAGAAATATCATTGTTACATGTAGCAAATGTGAAAATGCAGTAAGAGCTGATCTGACCTCTAGAGAAACCTTCTTTGCTACAAGATAAACACTTGGTCTTCAACTTACTTCTTTTGAAACTCATTTTGGAAACCGAATATATCTTTTCCTATTCAGTGAAGTGAAACAACTCCCTACCTTTTAGAATGAAGGCAATAGAGGAGTCTGAAATCATTAAAGCAAAGTTATAAAACTAAACTACCTTGCAACAGACCATAGTTTATTTTAATAAACCTGGTGAGTTTTAATTTTGTATACCAAATAGCTTATAATTAAATTATTTATTCCACACATACCCCCCAAACACTTTTTTTCAGAAATAACATTTTTGACCTAAACACTTCCTTATTTCTTATTTTTTCAGATTCAGTGATTTTTTTTTTTATAAAATAACCACTAATTTTGCATGTGTGCTGTGAAGCCTCAAAGAGAGTGATTCACATACTGAGAGAGTAGGGGCTCTTCATCCTGGAGAAGAGAAGGCTTCAAGGAGATCTTACAGTAGCCTTCCAGTATCTGAAGGGGGCCTACAGGAAGGCTGGGGAGGGACTATTGACAAGGTTTTGCAACGACGGGACAAGGGGCAATGGGTTTAAACTGGCAGAGGGGAGATTTAGACTGGATGTTAGGAGGAAGTTCTTTCCGGTGAGGGTGGTGAGACACTGGAACAGGTTGCCCAGGGAGATTGTGGCTGCTCCCTCCCTGGAGGTGTTCAAGGCCAGGTTGGAGGAGGCCTTGAGTGACCTGTACTAGTGTGAGGTGTCCCTGCCTATGATAGGGGGTTGGAACTAGATGATCCTTGAGGTCCCTTCCAACCTTACCATTCTGTGATTCTATGATTTTATGATTCTGTGTTTATCCTAAGAAGAGGATATCTGAAATATCTTAAGCTGCAGTCAGGCATATCTTGATCAAGGTAAACATGAATACTAGTAATAGTTATTATTTTCTCTTATTTTTTGTTGCCAGCAGTGTACCTTTCCCCATGGTATGTAGTGTTTCTGGTATCTGAAAATCATGGCCTTTCTTTTAAGGTAGGTAGTTAGGAAACAAAGTTACTGCAAATCCTTGCTTGGCCTGTAGTGACCCAGTAGGACTTCGCTGCTACAGAATCTTGTATTTACTCCGTGTCATGTGACTTTCCTCATCCAGTTCTATTTATTTTATAGAAGTACTTTGGTCCAGTTCTATTTATTTTATAGAAGTACTTTGGTCCATGTTGTTTGGCATATGTGGAATAATGCAAGCTATTTAAAAAAAAATATATATCTAAGATTAGAGATGAAGAAGGTTGTTAGACATTATAATGCTTTGCTTTTGCATTTAGGTTGTATTTTAAAATAGCAAGTAGATTCTTTTTTGTTGTTGTTGTTGTTTATTTGCTGTTTGGTTTGGTTTGTTTGTTTGTTTTTTTAACCTTGCTACTTTTATTGCCCAACACCTGTGAGTGGAAGCATGAAAACTGTTTTGATTTTAGGTTGCTCAAAAGCATTTAATAGGATGGTTAAAGGTATGCTTGATCCGCTTGTTCCGGTGTTTAGCATGTAAGTAGTAAAGCCTTATAGGAAAAAATAAACAATCAGAGTTATAAATTAGTCATTTTTTAATTTAGTGTGAGAGAGACTTTTGCAATATAAACTCTGAGTTTTGCCTAGGAAAACACTCAAGATGTTATTTGTTTATAATGCTTATCTCTGCGTCTAAGT
Organism: Eubucco bourcierii; assembly: GCA_013396675.1. Lineage (NCBI taxonomy): Eukaryota > Metazoa > Chordata > Aves > Piciformes > Ramphastidae > Eubucco > Eubucco bourcierii. Next base: position 116,638 of record VWZE01021580.1, read on the forward strand.
GAGACTGTAAGTGAAACTTTGTTAGCTCAGACCAGAAGTCTGCCCAGCCCATATTCTTGCGTCTGACAATAGCAGATGCTTAGGAAAAGAGTCAAAAAAATCTTAACTGACCAATATGGTAAGAAAAACTTTAAAGCAGGAAAGATGGCTATTCCACACCAGCTGAAGTGGTAGAGGCATACCAAGAGCCTGGCCTGATGGGAACAGAATGACAAAAGGCTGATGCAGAATCCCATGAACAAACTACCCAGCCCAGAGAGGTTGTGGAACCTTGATCCTTGCAGCTAGTCAAAACCCAGCCCCTGGACGCAGCCCTGGATAACCTGCTCTAAGTAACCCTCCTTGAGAGGGAGGCTGGACAAGATGATCACAAGAGACCTTTTCCAGGTTCAATTGCCTCGTGATTCTATAACTTCCCTGATGCACCTTCCCATCTTCCAGCAATCTGTTAGTTTAAGGCTTCCCGTGCAGAACTTGTGCTTAAAGAATGTTTGCATTTTGACCAGAAACTGACTGACTGTTAGATGCATTTAAAGAGCCATGTTTATGGATCCTTCTACACATGATACTTCTATTAATGTTAAAGACACAAGAAGGTGATAGATTTAACACCCTGAAGCTTCTGTTATCAAAGCTTTAATTGAAAGTTTCAATTAATTTGCACTAAAACTGCTGCAGATGTTCTTAAAAAGACCCTGTTGGTTTAGATATCGTTTTACTGAAAGCCCCCATAAATTAAAGTAGTACCGCGTGATACTTCCTGCGACAAGAACTTGATGGGGCCATACAAATCAGTTGCTGGAATGGTCCTTTGCATTCTAGTGCATGTATCCAGATCCTTTCCATAGGTTGGATTTTGGGCTATGGTCTCTCCCCACAAGTTTTTTGGGTTTTTTTTGATGCTGTACCTTCCTTTTATGGAGGTTGAGAGAATAACTACAGTGAGAGCTATAGTGCAGTAATAATGTGAGCACAGGCTGTTCTGTGCCACTTGCCCTCAGTACCAGGGAACAGACCTCTAGCATAATTTATTTATTAGCATTGCTGTTGTGACAGAAATATTCTCAGGCTGCTGGTGCTTGCATATTATTTGGAAATACTTAACAGAGAGGTGAGAGATACTGGAAGTCTTTTAGTCTATTTCCAGAGCAAGAGTGGTTATCTCTTGAGAGGTACCTGGGGAATGAAAAATGAAGTACTTGGAGAACTCTTCTATCTTAGTAAAACTCCTCTTTCAGTTTTCATTATATATGAGTATTCATTTTTGTCAGTAATCCAGCTATCTGATGTTACTTTATTATCAAAGGAGAGATTCTGTTTCCTAGAGAACCTGTGTTAAGGAAATTACTTCTTTTCAAGGTTTAATAAAAGATACTTTAAACACGATCTGTGTAAATTTGAAAAGGTACACTATCTTGTCATTGAATCTTACAAAAATGTATGATGTATAATGTCAGAACTGAGGCTTTGCATTGGTTAGAAATTGCATGACAGTTTCTAAAAGGTTCAGAAGTCCACAACCACTGTGGCCACCTGCAGAGGTGATACCTGTCAATAGCAAGCTTTGGCAGGTAAGAGCAACAGTGCTAACAAGGGCAGGCGTAAAGTAGAGATTTATCATCTGAATGGCAGAGAAAGACAGTGAATTAGTTTGTTCACAAGCTTGATTTCTGTGCCACTGTGTCTTGCTTGGCACCTTGTTGTAATGAATTATTCTTTTAAAGTTGCTTAGAAGACTTTAGAAATTCCATTAAGATACAGATAGATGTTGGCTTTTTACTTAGACTCACAACTGATTAATTATACCACACTTCTGACAAACATGAGCAAATCAGCAGGACCTTTCCATCACAGTATCACCAGGGTTGGAAGAGACCTCAAAGATCAGCAAGTCCAACCCATCACCACAGACCTCAAGACTAGACCATGGCACCAAGTGCCACGTCCAAACCCGCCTTGAACACCTCCAGGGACGCTGACTCCACCACCTCCTTGGGCAGCCCATTCTAGTACCCAATGACTCTCTCAGTGAAGAACTTTCTCCTCACCTGCAACCTAAACTTCCCCTGGCACAGCTTGAGATTATGTCCTCTTGTTCTGGTGCTGGTTGCATGAGAGAAGAAGGTAACCTCCCCCATGGAGGCTAACCCTCATATTGGAGGCAGAAAATCTCCCCTGTTTAACTATTGTATTAAAGAGAAGATCCAAAATATGTCTTTTGGCTTTTGTTGTGAGCCAGGCTGTGGCATTTTTATGCCTTTGTTTATATGGAAGTAACCAAATCATAGAATCATAGAATGGTAAGGTTGGAAGAGACCTCAAGGATCATCTAGTTCCAATCCCCTGCCATAGGCAGGGACACCTCCCACTACCACGGGTTACTCAAGGCCTCATCCAGTCTGGCCTTGAACACATCCAGGGAGGGAGCATCCACAACCTCCCTGGGCAACCTGTTCCAGTGCCTCACCACCCTTACTGTAAAGAACTTCCTCCTAACATCTAGTCTAAATCTCCCCTCTGCCAGTTTAAACCCATTGCCCCTTGTCCTGTCATTGCAGGACTTTATAAATAATCCTTCCCCAGCCTTCCTGTAGGCCCCCTTCAGATACTGGAAGGCTACTATCAGGTCCCCTCGAAGCCTTCTCTTCTCCAGGCTGGAGAGCCCCAACTCCCTCAGCCTGTCCTCATAGGAGAGCTGCTCCAGCCCTCTGATCATCTTTGTGGCCCTCCTCTGGACCCGCTCCAACACTTCCATGTCCTTCCTGTGCTGAGGGNTTCATCAACCCAGACTCCAAGGTCCTTTTCCTCAGGGCTGCTCTCCAGCCATTCACCACCCAGCCTGTATTTGTGCTTGGGATTGTGCCTACCCAGGTGCAGGACCTTACACTTGGCCTTGTTGAATTTCATGAGGTTGACCTGGGTCCCACCATTGCAACCTGTCCAGGTCCCTCTGGATGGATCCCTGCCCTCTAGCAAGTCGACTGTGCCACACAGCTTGGTGCCATCTGCAAACTTGCTGAGGGTGCACTCCATTCCTCTGTCCATGTCACTGACAAAGATGTTAAACAGCACTGGTCCCAGCACTGACCCCTGAGGGACACCACTTGTCACTGGTCTCCAGGTGGACATTGTGCCCTTGATCACCACTCTCTGGGTTTGGCCATCCAGCCAATTCCTTATCCAGCGAGTGGTCCATCCATCAAGTCCATGTTTTTCCAGTTTGGTGACCAGGATGCCACGTGTTACAGAGTCAAATGCCTTACTCAGGTCCAGGTAGATGACATCAGCTGCCCTTCCCTTGTCCACTGGGACAAATAATGTGTAGCACCATGGGCTGCAAAGCAAAAGGGTGTAGAAACATCACATCCAGAAGTTTCAGAGGGGTGTATCGAAAACTTCATCTGCTGACATACTGAACAGGCAGCCAAGCAATACTTTCCATCTGATATGTTCTGATATTTAATCTGATCAAAGATATAGCAGGATAAGCCTATATCCAGTATGTTATCCAGTACATTAAAAACAATGAGTCAGAGAAACCCACCCTGAGAAACAGTGAATAAATTTGTGCTGGTAGTGTTTTTGTAACTGTGATGGGTCTAGAAATAGAAATGAGGCAGTGCTTGTTAGCAGAGATAGTATCTTACTGGAATGACAAAGGTATTTTGGAAATGAAAAACAAACAAAACCAAACCCATGCTTTTGGGCAACAATATTTTCTGACTAAAAGCGTGCTTGCTTTTCTGGCTGTGTAATAACTTGTTATTAAGCAAGGTAGTACTTGAAGTATTTTCTTGTGCCTTTTTTTTCCATTCACTGCCAGCCTTCCAAGATACTATTCCTGCCTAAAAAAATAGGTGCAGCACAACCTTGCTGTAAAGCAGCATGCTTTCTATTATGCTTGCAATCTGATTAGAGGGTAATGAACTTATTATGGGCAACATCATTCTTTATAGAGCATCCATAAAGAGGTTTGTTCATAATGATGTGAGCACTCCCCAGAAATGTATTGGGCAGTTGCTGTTTGACTTCAGGTCTTTGCTCAGGGCATAGGCACACGTTGGACAGTGTGCTTCTGGGCTAGCCACTGGTGCAGCTGAGCTTTACTTCTGGAACTGGCTGGAGTAGAAACCTGGTTTACTGCACTATATTCAAACAGACACAAAAGTAATTGTAGAACTTCGCATTACTTAGAAGAAATAGGCAAGTCAGAAGGTGCTTGTCATGTAGCTTCACCTTGGTAGATGTGCTTTCCCACAGTTTGAGGACCTTGCTCACATCACAGCCCTAATTTGGAAAGACTCAAGAGATTGCTGCACATAGCTACCAGCCACATCAGACATACTACTCAGAGAACACTATGCACTTTGGGTTCAAATTTGACTTTACGTGCAATGCATGCTGTACCTAAGCCTTCACACTAGCGAAAGAATCCCTCAGGGAAGTGGTCTCTCTTGTCATCACCTGAATTTAAATACTGGTCTGGTACTCTGATCTCATCAGCATGAGTTCGTTCCCTCTTGCAGGATGACTTCATAGAGTCATAGAGTTGTTTGGTTGGAAAAGACCTTTGAGATCATTGAGTCCAAATGTTATCTAACTCTACCAAGTCTAGTGCTAAACCATGTTCCTTTGCTGGTGCATCAATTAATCCTAGGGGTGATGATTCAACAACCTGGGGAGGTTACTCCAGTGTTTGATAACCCTTTCAGTGAAGCAGTTTCTTCTAATATCTAATCTAAACCTCTCCTGGTGCATCTTAAGACCATTTCCTCTTGTCTGATCACTTGTTACCAGGGAGAAGAGACCAACACCCACGTCACAACAACCTCCTTTCAGATAGTTGTAGAGAACAATAAGGAGTCCCTTCTGCCTTTTTTTCTTCAAAATAAACAAACCCAGCTCCTCATATGCTCCTCACAAGACCTGTTCTCCAGATCTGTCATCAGCTTCATTGCCCTTTTCTGGACATGCTCCAGGATCTCAATGTCTTTCTTGTAGAGGAGGCCCCAAAATGCAACACAGTACTGAAGGTGTGGCCTCACCTGCGCCAAGTACAGGGACACAATCATTTCCCTTCTCCTTCTGGCCATACTATTGCTGATCCAGGCCAGGATGATACTGCCCACATTGACCACCTGAGCATACTTCTAGGTTGCGTTCAGCTGTCTGTCAAACCGCACTCTCAGGCCTGCCAGGGAAATTTCCAGCTATTCTGCCTCAAACCTATAGCACTGCATGGGGATTGTTGTTACCCAGGTGCAGGGTCCAGCACCTGGCCTTGAATCTCATGGCCTCGGCCCATTGATCCATGCTGTCCAGATTCTTCTGTAAACGCTTTCTACCTTCAAGCAGATTGACAGTCCCTCCTGATTTACTGTCATATGCAAATTTTCTGAGAGTGCACTCAATCTCCATGTCCACATCATCAATAAAGTTATTAAGCAGCAGTGACCCCAAGATGGAGCCAGATGTAACTGAGAAATGTTGAAGCTTGTACAGCAGATGATGGTGAGAGCAGCACGCTGGGTCTTCCTTTACAGTTTGTGGCCTTTGTGAATACCGTGGAAGAAGTCTTCTTTATATTCTTCTAAGACTGTAAATAATTTGAGGTTGAAGCAATTTTCTTTCCGGAGATCAGGTTATTTGTTAATGATTTCAGTTTTTTTAGCACTGAAATATGTACCACACTTAGTACTCATTTTTATACAAGTTGAACTCCCAGATTCTTGTCCATAATTAGGGCAGACAAAGTAAAGCATTAAACCTTGTTGCTTTCTGATCCAAGCACAGAGTGTACTTAAGATTATTAGTATGCAAAAAATTCTGAACAGTACTTTTATTTTTAAATACAATTATATTGAATGGAGGACAACACTTTACTGTCTGTAGTAAATGCTACCCATTTTGCTTTGTGCTCAACCCACCAGCATCATCTATGTGATACAATAAGTATACCAGATAAGCTTTATGAAAGAATTCTGATTTATGTGGTGGATCTCCTTACTTTGTAGACTTTTGTTTTGAAGTTTCTTCTGATCAGTCATTAGCTATTCCCATATCTATACCTACTCAAGAATTCTGGTTTTATCTTTTAAAGGGCATGTCTTTCTGGCTCAAGCACCAGACATTTTATTTCTTTATTTTCACATATTTTACAATACAGTCTGTCATCTAATTTAATATTTATCAGTTGTAATAACTGACTGCCAGGGTATTTTCAACATTAATTCCGGGTGTCTGTGCATTGGATAGTCCTGCAGTCAAAATTGCTAAGCAGACTATGCAGGCAGACAGCTTGGCTGTAGCTTGTTTGCTCATTTTTATACAGAAGAATGGAGATGAATAGCTAATTTTGCTGCAGAGAGTTGTCTGCTCAGAATCCCAAACGCTCCATATATTTTAATTCCAAGAGCCTAATCAAACCATTGTAGCAACCTTCCACTGATGGAAGGGATTAATTGTTCCAAACTTCCTTTTCTGTCCTCCCGCTCCCACTCAGCCCTGCAACTTTCAGTAAAAGAGGGTGTGAATCATGATTTAGAAAGCAAATTAAATGCTTCTAGGACAATTGATTAAATTTTTTTCTCCTAAGAATTACACTGGATGTGTAGTTTTGCGTGAAGATCTTGAAAGGAAAGCCCCTGCTAAAGCAAAAGAAGGCAGCACTAGCAGACTGACTGGACGTGCAGATTTTTCCAAGGGGACTGTGACACATTGTTTCAGTCTAAGGGACTGATTTGACCCTAATAGCATATAAATACAGAGTTATGCCCAGCTGTTCATTATGGAAAGCTGTGTTGCAGCTTCGATTTTACAAGAACCATGTGAAATCCTGGCCTAATAATCATCCTTAGTTGCAACTATGAGGAGATCTAAGAAGAGACAGCTTTTGTTGTTGCAGAAAAGAGTTCAGTTTGCACTCATGTTTTATTTCATCTGGCAACACATACGCAGTTTTTGTGTTGGGTTAGTGACAGCTTTTCCTCCAAGGATCTAGGGTCTACTGTAAAAGGTTTACCAAGCAGTGAAGCCGTTGTAATTGTGAGAAAACAGGATGCTAATGGCTGTAGCTGGGCTTGGCTGTGCTGAAGTAATTAGAATCCTTCAATGTTAGAAGCTATTTTGGTTTTGTTACAGTGAATTTGCAGAGCCTCACCTACTTTTTTACTGGGAAATGAGCTTTCAGTGTGAGCAGAAATAGGGGGAATTCAGTTTGATTGAGCACACTGAGGACAGTAGAGTTTGATGGATGGTGAGATAATAACCGTTACCAAGACCTCCTGATGTTTTTTTCCCTCTCACAAACCCCATGTTTGTCTTGCCCATGCTGAGCATCACTCAGGTGTTATTGTAAGCCAGTGGACTCAGAAAGGAGCTAAATGTTGCTTGATGTTTGTAAACTAAGTTGTAAGAAAGCATCCTGGCAGATGAAGAACAAGTTGGGTTTTGTCAGTCTCTGGGAGGAGGCTGGAAGGCGGTTATGAAGGTTTTGAGAAAATTATGCATGTAATTTTTCCTGCTCTGAAAGCCTGTAATGTCATGCCTATACCATGGAGTGTTCTCAGTAGTCCAAGACTTTGACTGTCAGTTTCCTCTTGGTAGTAGCAACACTTTTCCCACGCTATACATAATTAAAAAGAATTGAGATATTACTGACAAGTGGTTTCTGCTCTGATTTAGTCTCTATCAACTCTCCTCTCCTTTCTATTTCTCCTTGTTGCATGATTTGACTGTGAAAAAGTCACCCTAGACTTGGTATGCTCATGTACCTTAGTTTTTTGGGGGCCTTTATCTAAAAGAAGGACACTGAGGTACTAGAGCATGTCCAAAGAAGGGCAATAAAGCTGTTGAAGGGCCTAGGGCACAGGTCTTACATGGAGCAGCTGAGAGAACTGGGGTTGTTTAGTCAGGAGAAAAGGAGGCTGAGGGGAGACGTTATGATTCTGTACAACTACGTGAAAGGAGGTTGTAGAGAGCCGGAGGTTGGTCTGTTCAGTCAAGTAACAACATGATAGGACAAGAAGAAATTGTGTTTAGTCGCACCGAGTGAAGTTTAGGTTGGATATTAGGAAGAACTTATTCACTGAAAGCATTGCCAGGCATTGGAATGGCTTGCCCGGGGAAGGGCTGGAGTCCTCACCACTGGTGGTAGTTAAGAGACTTATAGATGTAGTGCTGAGGAGTATGGTTTGTTTAGTCAAGCACTTGCCAGTGTTGGGCTAATGATTTGACTCGATGATCTTGAAGGTCTTTTCCAATCTAGGCAGTTCTGTGATTCAGTGCTCTTTACCATCAGTCTTCAAACATTGCATATATGGTCTGTGGTTTGGTTGATGCTTGGGTTTTGGATTGTTGGGGTTCCTTCCGCTGAGATAGTGTTAGTGTATCACATTCTTATGAGGATGGGATTCTTCTTTCACACCTGGGTACTCTAGTTGGTTGCCAGGCATCTACTTATATTTTACAGAGAAAAAAACCTACTGTTTATTTAAAAAGTGATTTAAAGGAGAACAGAACTGTCGTCGGAAGATTTATTGCAAAACGTTTTCTGTTTTTTTCTTCAGTTGAGATTTTGTTTTGTTTTATTTTGTGGCTTGGCTTTTTTAATGCCTTATTTCTTTGAATCAGGCCAAAGATCAGGACTTCCTACAACTAGCAGTAGAATAACCTGCATAACTCTGCAGATTGTGGCTCCAGGAGTTTAAATGTGACTACTTCTGTAACAGATTTTACTTTTTTCTGGTATGTCATCTATTGGAAAAATATAATGTCAAGGCATAATGTCCCCTGAAGTACTGACACTTTAGTGGAAATTGTTTTCCCACATCAGAGAACAAATTGTAAACCATCTTCTACAAAGATATGAATCTGACTGAAAATGTTAAAACTTTTCCAACATCAGTTCCTTGTTTTTATGCAGATACCAATAGAACAGTAATTTCCCTATCCAATACTTGAGAAGACTTCTTATTTTCTCTTGCAAGAGTTTTAATTTAATTTTAGAAACTAGTTGAGTGAGCTTTACCTTTTTTAGTTCCAATTGTTTTAAACCAATTGTGACAATATGTGTTTCTTGCTTCAACAAAACATAGAGCAATTTTATTTCCAAGTGTGACATATGTTTTCTGTCCTGCCTTTAAATGTGAACCGTATAATTTTTGAAGTTGCACTGCTTGTCAGAACTGAGTAAAACTTATCTAATTAATCTTTATGAATTCTTGATTTTCAGAATAATAGAATTTGATTTGCATATGATTAAATGATAAAAGTGTGTTCCTTTTATGGATTCAACTTTATATGATGTGAAAATATAAAGGTTAGTGGTTTGTGTAACTAAATCATAGAATCATAGAATGGTAAGGTTGGAAGGCACCTCAAGGATCATCTAGTTCCAAACCCCTGCCATAGGCAGGGACACCTCCCACTACCACAGGTTACTCAAGACCTCATCCAATCTGGCCTTGAACGCATCCAGGGAGTGAGCATCCACAACCTCCCTGGGCAACCTGTTCCAGTGCCTCACCACCCTCACTATGAAGAACTTCCTCTTAACAGCTAGTCTAAATCTTCCCTCTACCAGTTTAAACCCATTGCCCCTTGTCCTGGCATTGCAAAACCTTGTCAATAGTCCCTCCCCAGCCTTCCTGTAGGCCCCCTTCAGATACTGGAAGGCTACTATCAGGTCTCCTGGAAGCCTCCTCTTCTCCAGGCTGAAGAGCCCCAACTCTCTCAGCCTGTCCTCGTAGCAGAGCTGCTCCAGCCCTCTGATCATCTTTGTGGCCCTCCTCTGGACCTGCTCCAACACTTCCATGTCCTTCCTGTGCTGAGGGTTCCAGAACTGCACACAGTACTCCAGGTGG
>VWZE01021580.1:126886-159611 GCA_013396675.1 Eubucco bourcierii
ACAGAGTCAAATGCTTTACTCAGGTCCAGGTAGATGACATCAGTTGCCCTTCCCTTGTCCACTGTCGCTGTGACTTCATCATAAAAAGCCACTAAATTTGTCAGGCAAGATCTGCCCTTGGTGAAGCCATGCTGGTTCCCACCAATCACCTCTGGTTTGTTTTCCACTTGCCTTAGCAGAACTTTCAGCAGGATCTGCTCCATGATCTTGCCAGGCAGAGAGGTGAGGCTGACTGGTCTGTAGTTCCCAGGGTCATCCTTTTTTCCCTTCTTGAAGATGGGTGTTATGTTTGCCTTTCACCAGTCTGCCATGACCTTTCAAATATGATGGACAGTGGTTTGACAACTTCATCTACCAGTTCCCTCAGGACCCGTGGGTGGATCTCGTCAGGCCCCATGGACTTGTGCACGTCCAAAGGTATATTTTTCTTTTGACGAATACGTGTTTCCTCTTGTGTGACCTCTTATTCTCTTTAAAAGTGGTCTACTAAACGACCAGAAAGCAGTTTCCTACTTTCATTTTGTTCTCTGTGACTTGACCAAGAAGTGCATAATTTCTGGAGATGTCAGCAAAATATTCTGTGTGTGTATATGTATGCTGCTGACTTTGTGGTGTATAACTTATCAAAACTGAAGGAGGAAACAACCACTATGAAGTCTGTGAAGGGGTACAACTGGGAAGATGACAGAGCAGGGAGGCAGGCAGAAGGCTGGGTGAACCCATGCACATCTCCAGAGTTAAGGCACAGGGTGGAATGAAAGCATTACTACCTCAGGCTGATGGCTGAGCTCTGCAAATAGTGGACGTCCTGGGCTGGAGTCAGAGCTGCTCTTGAGCCGATGGTCTTACAGATGCTTTAATGCAAGAGTCCATCAGAGACTGCAGATTCAGAGGACCTCTTCTGACACAGCATGATTTAAACAGCTGCTTGGAAATACCAAGTGCATGACTCCCATTTCAGTCAAAGTGTGTTAGGCTGCTCTGACATCAGTTTTACATGCAATATGAAAATAAAACAGCCTCTGGTTCCCCAGGAGCAGCAGGTTCAATTCTAAGTCAACAGGTTTGACTTGGCCTTTCATTCCTTGGTGGAAATGCTCTTTATTTTTATAGCAGACATTTAAAACCTAAGTTGAGTATGTGTTGTGTAGACACTAGAATGAGACCACAATATATTTTGTAAAGAGTTGAGTGTTTAACTGTGGAATTGTTGAGAAACTTCCCTCTTTTTTTTTTTTTCCTACTATACTATGCCATGCAGTTTACATTCTCCCATATGTTTTAAAGGCCACCGTGTTCAATGATGTTATGTAAAATTAGTACTTAGTTATGTGAAAATTAGTGACCAGGAAAAGTGATCCATCTATAAAACATTATTATAGAATACCCTGCTTAATTGATACATAGCAAATTGAGGACATCTTCACTGGAACATTTCCTACAAAATTGATTTATCCTGATGGTAGAAACTGCAGTTTAATGTGGGATAGTATTGACCTAAATGTATTGACTTCTATGTAGTCAAGATCATATCATTGATGATGTTTACACTAATATATCTATTTCAGTATTCCATTGGTTTTTGTTCTATTTTGGCTTTGTGATTGATGGCTTTTTTATTAATTAAACAAAAACCTTGCTGAACTATGGTAGAACCACCAAATAGCCCTCTTTCCTTTTACCCTGAACCCCAGAACAGCCTGAGCCTGAAGGTGATCAACATTTATGAACTAAACCAATTTGCATTCACTGGCTCAAATCCATCCATTTTCTTAAGTTTAAGAGGAAAGTAAGTAATGTATTTCAGAACATTAGAGCTTATTTTATTCAGGCAACTTTATTTTCTTCATGTTGGACCCACTTTTTAAAAGAAAAAAAAAAGTAATCCAAAGTACTTTCTTTTTTTGGTACATTTTCAATTTGAAGGCCTTTAATTATGTGGGTTTTTTCCAGGACATGAGGCTTTGCAGAGTTTATCAGCCTCTAGATTTCAGAAGAAAGTGTTATGTTTGTGGCTTAACTGTAAGGCAAACTATCTGTAGAATTTCTCTGAACTCCAAGTGGAGGATTGTCATACTTTGGATTTAACTGAAAATTAGTGATAAATACAGAATTTAATGATAAATTCTCCTTGATACACAGAGGGGCAGAGGCATAGAGTGTCTCTTCTGGAGCACTGGAGATGTTATGCAGGGGGAGCTCTTCTGGGGCACTGGAGATGTTATGGAGGGGGAGCTCTTCTGGGGCACTGGAGATGTTATGCAGGGGGAGCTCTTCTGGGGCACTGGAGATGTTATGGAAGGGGAGCTCTTCTGGGGCACTGGAGATGTTATGCAGGGGGAGCTCTTCTGGGGCACTGGAGATGTTATGGAGGGGGAGCTCTTCTGGGGCACTGGAGATGTTATGGAGGGGGAGCTCTTCTGGGGCACTGGAGATGTTATGGAGGGGGAGCTCTTCTGGGGCACTGGAGATGTTATGGAGGGGGAGCTCTTCTGGGGCACTGGAGATGTTACGGAAGGAGAGCTCTCCTGGGGCACTGAAGATGTTATGGAGGGAGAGCTCTTCTGAGGCACTGGAGATGTTGCAGGTGTCAGTAACACTGTCTGTGGTTGTGGTCTCTGTGGATGTACCCATCAGACCTGATGGTATTGACAATGGCTGCCTCTTTTTTGGTTCCTTCAGTGGAGATTAAATGGAACTGTGCATTTTCAAGACCATACACGTAATGGTTTAAAATCTTCATATTTCTGTCTCATTAAAAGTCAGTGCCCATTTAGAACCCTTCTCTGTGGGTTTGTTTTTTTTTTTTTCAGTAGGAAAAAGAGAAAATAATTAAATATATGCTACATATATTGCAGAAGAAATTTGACTCCTTAATTTTTTGCAAAATAGTCAATTTGTCTTGAAAAGTTAGAAGTGTATTTATGACAGGTGAAGAACAGTAGAAGGACAAACAATATTAAGAGAGAAAAATGTCTCCAAATACTTTTCTTCTCTCTTTTTTTTGGTCTAATACTGAGACACTGGTCTGTGACTGTCACTGTGTACACAAGAGTTACACAACTTATTCTGTCTGTTTGTTTCACATTTTATTTCAGAAGTCGTAGAAGTTTGGTTTTGCCTCTGGTTAAACAACACAATCATGAGTCTGAAACTTCACAGGAACTTCACCTAAAATTATGATTCCTATTAGAAAGTACTAAAATTAGCATGACATTGGCATCCTGGGGTGGATTAAGAATGTGTGGCCAGCTGGTCTAGGGGGGTTCTTTTCAGCCTGCACTCTGCCCTGGTGAGACCACACCTGGAATACTGTGTCCAATTTTGGGATCCCCAGTTCAAGAGGGACAGGGACCTGCTGTAGAGAGTCCAGCAAGCATGATTACAGGAGTTGAACATCTGTCCTATAAAGAAAGACCTAGGGCTGTTTAGTCATGAGAAGAGAGGGTCTGTAAGTATCTGAGGAGTGGGTGTCAAGACAGAGGTGATAGTCTGCTTACGGTGGTGCACCTCGATAGGATAAGGAGCAACAGGTACAAGCTAGAACACAAGAGGTTCCACCTCAACATGAGGAGACACTTCTTTACAGTGAGGGTAATGGAATACTGGAACAGGCTGCCCAGATAGGTTGTGGAGCTTCCTTCTCTGGAGACTTTCAAAACCTACTTGGCTGAATTCCTGTGCGGTTTGCTCTAGGTGGTCTTGCTTTGGCAGAGATTTAGACTGGATGATCTCTGGAGGTCTCTTCCAACATTCTGTGATTCTGTGATATCAAGTTGTATCAATTATCACATATATATTTGGTGTATTAGTAATATTACTAAAGTTGAGGTAGACATTGGCTGATTATTAGTTGGATCAACAATTCCATATGCTTTGCATGAAGGATTCTGTGATCAGTGTTTGTTATTCTTGTATACTGACCCTGCCACTGCCTGGACAAAGCACCACAGCTTTGTCTGGATATATATCCTTCTCCTTTTTGAGTCCCTAGTACAGAATTTTCTTTCACTTTTCTTACACTTCAAAATCAGAATACTTTACTAAAATTTATGACCTTTGTTCTATAGTGTCTGGACTCCCATTCTGACACGTGTAGTTCAGCTGCCTTATTAAGAGTTTCCATTGTCCTTTTACAGTTGAATTTAGATTTAGTGAGATAAACAGGGAGATTTGATGTGCCTGGCCTGCAGCTCATATCATAATTTCCTTTTTATTTTTAAATCTTTTTTTCTCAAAGTTACTGTTAAAAAACACTTGTGTTTGACCTTTTTATTTATATTTATATGTAAGTGGAGGTTTTATATCTGAATAGGCTTCTCTAGAGCAGCTGTCAACCCAGTTCAACCCCAGTGGGTCTGTTTCAAAATGTCATATACTGCCTTTCAGCTCCTTTACCTCCCAAGGAAGCTGCAAGGAGAGAATGTTGCTGGGTTGTTGGGTGTTTTTTGTGCATCATTACCATGCATACTGTCTTTAATAATATTTATATAAATACTGTCAAACATAATGGCTTAGTAGCTGGGCAATTTTTTTTTTTTTTTCATACTTAGGTAAATAGAAATTACTCACAGGGCTTAGCAAAAGCTTCTTGAGTTTAATGAAGTTGAAATACCATCAGCAGCAACCCTGTTTCTAGGATATGTAAAATACCTTGTGGCTACTACAAGTGCTCTCACTTAGAAAGGTTAGTACCTTACTTTGAAATGCAAAAGTGGGTCTAGAAAAATCATTGAACCATGTTGTGCTGAATTTTAGCAAATAATCTATCAGGGGAAAAAAAAAATGAGAGAGAGGGAGAGAGATCAAATGTGCCTGATTTTTTTCTGTATTCCAAATTCAGTTTTTATGTGACAGCTCTACCTGGCAGCCTTACCCTCCTGTTAGTGCAATCTGTCATACTGGGTTATTTCAATTAAGTTCTCTTTCTCGTTTTGCATTTGCTGAGGAGTTGTAATGGCACAGTCCCAAATCAGCATTCAAGAGGAGTAATCCTCTCTATTTGTATGTTATTAAAAGAAAAGGGGAAAGAAATAGGTATTTTCTCTTTATCCTGGAGGCCTTCTCCAGAGTTACTACACAATTGGAAGAGTTGCTTTGAAGACTGACTTTGAAGACTTAGTTACAGAATGTGAAGGCTTGGTTTGAGATATTATTAAAATCTTTAAAATTCATCCTATATACCTTGGTTGATTGTACATCCCTTTCACTTTACATAGACTGACTTCTGTCTGGTAGCCAGAAGATGAAAAACTTTCTTGTACTCATTGCTTCAGTGCAGAAGTTGGACCTCTTTATAAAACACAGCAACTTCCAAAGTTTCTCTATGCTACTCTAGCCTCCTGGGAAGAGAATTCTGTCTGGCATTGGAAACCGGAGACAGCTTTTTGTTCTGATGTACAGACTGCTTCTCCATGTGCCCCTGAACTCATAGAAAGTAGTGTTTCTAACTGGATTTCTGTGCTGCCCTTTGCTGAAGTCAGCTTTCCAACATGCTTCTGCATGCAGAAAGCTGGGATACTACCTGATACAGTCATTCGTATCCCATAACTTTTACATATGTGATTGGGGATAAACTATGCAGATGCAGTACTGAATACCCACTTTGTATCTACTAATTCATATGTTGCTACTTTCTGATGACTGCTGCTTCCAACTGGTGTTTAGTTTCCACCTGAAAAAGGCTACCTTTTGCTGAAGGGGCAATAGATGAAGTGCTTGATTGTCCTGTTACCACCAGAAGGGCTGGCTTTGGTTCAGGAGCCCCTCCAGCATAAACTGAGGAAAGCAAGTAAATGAGTGGATAATTCTGAGTCCTTTCTGTGACACAGTTCAATCCATTCAATTGCTGAAGGAATGAGAAAGATTAAATTCAAAAGAGAAACAAAAGGATTTTATTTCTGTTGCAAATTGTTACCTCTGTACGTTCATAACAATACTGAATTGCCAGGAGTCATAGAATCATAGAATGGTAAGGTTGGAAGGGACCTCAAGGATCATCTAGTTCCACCCCCCTGCCATAGGCAGGGACACCTCCCACTAGTACAGGTTACTCAAGGCCTCATCCAACCTGGCCTTGAACACCTCCAAGGAGGGAACATCCACAACCTCCCTGGGCAACCTGTGCCAGTGCCTCACCACCCTCACTGCAAAGAACTTCCTCCTAACATCCAGTCTAAATCTCCCCTCTGCCAGTTTAAACCCATTGCCCCTAGTCCTGTCATTGCAAGACCTTGTAAATAGTCATACGGGTATAAGAGGTGCTGAAGCAGCGCCTTTAGTATTTCAACTCTTTGTTCAGGCCAAACCCAACTGTACCAATGGGTTACAGTAGGAACATTAAACCTGGATTCTATCTTCTTACCATGTTATCAGGGTACTCACACTTTGCATTTACAGAGACTGACATCTACAAGTTGGAACAACATTGCACCAGATCAGATTTTTTTTCAGTCAGGAGCTTTCCTAATGTAATCAACACCTCAAAAGCTATTTCTATGGTGTTTCTCCACCCCCTCTTTTTTTAACATTTCAACTGGACAGATTGTTCATGTTGAGATGGAAATGGCAGTTCCTTTTCCTCGCTGGATGAGAAACAGCGATGACCCACAGCGTAGGTCTGTGCTGTTTGCTGCAGAACTCAGCTAACCAGTAGCTGACAGATTGTGGTTGATGTTGTTGCCACGAAACTTCTCAAAAGGAGAATGAATAGGAGTTGTTCGTTCTGTTTTCCAGAGGAAACTTTTGGCCCAAATGAATTTATTGTGTGTTTTCAGTTCAGTAAATCCTTGCTATGTCTTTAGTTGCAACAGTGTTTACATTGGTGCTTGTATAGAAGATAATGAAAAGCAACATTTCAGCTCATCTTTAAAGGCCTTAACATAGTTTACTGTCCTAAATGGTGTCACTCAGATCACACACAGAAAAATGCTGGTTTTGGAAGAGTCAAGATGTACTTCAGACCCTGTGTGAGTGTGAAAAATTCTTGCTTTGGAGGAGAACAAGTAATTCTGATTTCAGACAAAACCAGCTTGTGATTACCTTCTTGAAGGACCTGAGCCAGGCTGGTAGCCAAACACCCTGCCTCCCTGAACTGTACGTTGAGCCCATGCCGCATGCAAGAGAACCAGCTTGCTGGAAGGCTCCTTTCATGAAGGAAATACCAGTGATTTGGTGGAGTCCTAAATCTCTGTCCCAGGGAAAGGGAAGGCCCAGTTGCTGATGCATTTGGGACCCTTGGTATAACCAGCTGATGTTCTAACCTTTTCGGATGCTTTGCTCCCTTGATGTTGAGGTTTGCCAGCGCTCACACAGCCCCAGCACTGGGTTTGCCTGGAATTGCTTGTGCAAGCCAGTTGGCTCTTCAACCACATTCTAGTAATATGAATAATTTGTGAACTTCCTTTGGCTATGAAAACATGGTCAAACCAACAGGGTGGGCCACCGAATCTCCTTCCACTTACAGTTTTCAAACTGGGAGCATCTGTGCTGAAGCCAACATCACCCTGTTGGGAAAAGGTTGACAGGAAAAAATGCTAAATGAAAATATGTCATTCCGTGAAGTGTGTAGCAGCAGAGTTACAGGTTAAGGGGAGCTATCAACATACATTTTACCATATGTGCAAAGGTGCAATTTGGTCATTGTTGGTGTACTGATACTGACTGGGAAGAGGCAGAGGCTGACATCATATTCTGCTGACAAGGGAGGCAACTGCAGTATTTATGTGTCCGGTGTTGCTTGGATTCTCTGTCAAAAAATTTTTTCTAACATAGTCAAATGATGAATAATTTTTTTTTCTTTTTTCTTTTTTTTTCCCATTCTTGCCTTTTTTAATGTTTGGTTTGTTTTGTAACTCAGCTTGTGATATTCGTGACTGCTCTTTGCAGGATCCCTTTGTTTCTTTCCTTCCCATCCACTGTAGCCCTCTCTTTGCCTGGCCAATTTTCACGGAGATGTTTCTGTACAATTTCTGCTATTTGGGTGATGCCTAAGCAACCCCATCTCAATATAGTAGGCAAGAAACTCAATGTTCATTGTGAGCAGAGCTCCAGCATGCTTACAACCATCTTGAGAGAAGGAAAATAAAAGTGAACTTCTCCGGTAATCTGTGATACAAAACTGAAAACAAACAACTGCTAGTCTGCAGCTCGGACTTGAGGCTTATTTGTATTTTTGTGGGACTCAAGTAAAACAGCACGTTTTCTTCCCAATTTAGAGCATTCATACACAGTATATGCAGACTGCAGAAGCATTCACATGTTAACACAGAATCATAGAATGGTAAGGTTGGAAGGGACCTCAAGGATCATCTAGTTCCAAACCCCTGCCATAGGCAGGGACACCTCCCACTAGTACAGCTCACTCAAGGCCTCGTCCAACCTGGCCTTGAACACCTCCAGGGAGGGAGCATCCACAACCTCCCTGGCCAACCTGTTCCAGTGCCTCACCACCCTCACTGTAAAGAGCTTCCTCCTAACATCCAGTCTAAATCTCCCCTCTGCCAGTTTAAAACCATTGCCCCTTGTCCTGTCATTGCAAGACCTTGTCAATAGTCCCTCCCCAACCTTCCTGTAGGCCCCCTTCAGATACTGGAAGGCTACTATCAGGTCTCCTGGAAGCCTTCTCTTCTCCAGGCTGAAGAGGCCCAACTCCCTCAGTCTAACACAATTAATAGTCTCAAAATGAAGTGTCTAATTGTCACTATAAAATATAGCTCTGTTCTATAAACATAAATCTTTATCCCTCTAAATTCGCATTCATGTCATTTATTCACAGCGATTTTGCTTCTCGTTTTCTTGCTTTAGATTGCACATCATGCCCAGCAGTGGAGGAAGAGCGGATTTTGAAATTTTTTACGTGTCAGATTTCCCTGTATCCAATTTTATCAAAAAACTGTCACCAACTCCTTCTGAAACCAGCAAAGCTTTTTCTTTCTAATTACATTTTTTTACCATATGTTCATCCAGATGGCATGTGCCAAACATTTTCTAGGGTGCTAGAAAATGGCCTGATTTCAGAGGGTTTAACTGCTGAAGAAGCTTATGGGGGAAAAAAAAAAATAGAATTGATACTGGGCAGAAAAATTCTTAGTTAGAAAGGGGGGGGGGGGAAGGGATATGATAAATCTTCCCTGTTACATTTTGTGCCTGTAATATTTAATTCTCAACATACACACCTACATTAGAACAGTGAAAAAAGGGAGTATCTTATTGAAGCGTTAAAAATTGGCTCCTGTTTGAACAGCTGAAAATAAAACTTTTGTCTGTGGAGTATGTCTAAAATGAACTCTGGAGCTGTGAACAACTCTCCAGTTTGCTGCAAAATGGAGCGAAAAAAGAATTTGTTAAGCCCTCAGATGCTCTGTAGGAGCAGCAATTTTACTTGGCAATGCATTAAATATTTGTGCACTTTTTTCCTGAGCTACTGTTTCTAGGTATAAGACAGATACAGCTGATGCATGGTGTTGACACGTGTCCTAGATCTTAATCATTCTTTTGGGATTTCTTGGGGAAAATACATGAACTTGAGATACAATGAGAGTGCCAGGAACTTGAGAAAAGAAGGAAGGATTAAGAAATGCACTGGAACAGGTTGCCCAGGGGGGTTGTGGATGCTCCCTCCTTGGAGGCGTTCAAGGCCAGGTTGGATGAGGCCTTGTGGAAGGTGTCCCTACCTGTGGCAGGGAGTTGAAACTAGATGATTCTTGAGGTCCTTTCCATCCTTACCGTTCTATGATTCTATGATTCTATAAATTCTAGAATGGATTGAGTTGGAGTGGACCTTAAAAATTATCTGGTTCCAACCCTCTTGCTATCAACAGGGATACTTCTATTTCATATTTATCCACTACTTAAGATAAATACAAGTCATTTTTTCATCTTCTGGAGAGTTTTTGTATTTCTTCTCATGTGCAATGACTTCCTTTCAACTGTCATCATTGTTTCAATATTTTTTCCAAATTATCAAGGGGAAAACTAAAGTACCCTCATGTTATTATCAGTTTCTAATCTTGAGTTTCAAGAAATTTTCCTTACAGCTAATCCCTGAAGACAAATGATTTAGTGAGAATCAGATCTACTTTCTTTTGTTGCTGCGCTAACTTCTACAACTTTCAGTTGCAAAGGAAATTGTGAGTGCACAATCCAAGGCTATTAATAGAGTATACATCAAGATGTAGTTTTGATGGGACATGTCTAGAGTCTGGTGGTCTCATGAATGCAGGTGGACAGTTTGTTCAGTGTCCTTAGCTTGAATAGGTCTTGTTGAAAATCACATCAGCAGTCAACAATGTAGGTCTTCAACCTTCTCCAAGGTAGTGAGACGTGATTTTGACAGTGCTCAACAATTTGAAGTGGTTATTTCTGAGTGGAAACTCTTATAAGAGACCCTATCTTCATCTTCCTCAACCACTTCCATACATGAGTGGTTTGACATTTCCACAAACTCTTCCCTGCTAATGACCTGGATTACCCCTGCTGTGTCTCAAGTTGAAACAGACTACTTTGTAGTTAAATCAATCTGTATAGCAGAGACATTGTAGCTATTTAAAAGCAAAAGATTAAAACCCTCAGGACTGAGAATTGATGTAACCTTTGGAGTAATTGAAACAACCTGTGATGAGGAAAACACAAAACTGACAGAATGCAGCTTGTCTCCATTCTGTCATGATATGATGCAGCAGGCATTTGGTTACAATTCAGATGTTCAAGCATTTGTGGGCATGCAACTATATTAAATCCACCTTGAGGTATCAGATTTTCTAAGCCTGCTCTTTTTTTTTTTTTTTAATGTCATTGCAGAATGGAGCTAAATTTGAGTGACTTTTTAAATGTATTTCTAAAATGATGTCTGGTTTCCAGTCTCTTAGAAGAGTTAGACCCTCAGACATTTTCCTTGTGGAGATGCCAACTCCTGCATAACAGATTTCAGCCTGCTTAGGACAGGCTTTCATAGCTGCAGTAGAAAAACCTCACAGAATTAGCCTGCTAATCCTTAAGTGTCAAGGAATGACACATCGAAATCGAAAGGCTGAAAAAAACACTGTGTTCGAATGCTTTGCTTTTAATTGAAATAGGCATTATTAGACCAAGCTTTCATTTTAATTACAGCTTTTGTTTAGGTATTCCATGGTTGTTTTTTTCCCCAGCGTGCTATTTTAATGAGGAAAATGCTAAGAAGGTTTCCATAGAAAGAATTATGAAGTTAATGATTATGAAACTAATGATATGAAGACTCAAAGTGCCAGCCATAAACCGTATCTTTGGCTTTCCTGAGTGTGAATTCAGGTGTGCACTTACTTTGAATTCCCCACAATCTACAACTACCTGCAGGGTGGTTGTAGCCAGGAGGAGGTTACTTTCTTCTCTCAGGCAACCAGCACCAGAACAAGAGGACACAGTCTCAAGCTGCACCAGGGGAGGTTTAGGCTGGAGGTGAGGAGAAAGTTCTTGACTGAGAGAGTCATTGGCTGCTGGAATGGGCTGCCGAGGGAGGTGGTGGAATCACCATCCCTGGAGGTGTTCAAGGCGGGTTTGGACGTGGCACTTGGTGCCATGGTCTAGTCTTGAGGTCTGTGGTAATGGTTTGGTGTCAAGTTGGACTTGATGATCTTTGAGGTCTCTTCCAACCTTGGTGATACTGCGATACTGTGATAATGTCCTGGGCAGCAGATTTGTGTTTGCAAGTGCTGGCTGCCTTGTCACAGCTGATCAGTGTTCCTTGAGGTGTTTTTCTTTCCTGATTTTCTTCCTTCTTCACTGACTGTAGGCCTCTTTGTGAATGAGTGCACACAGCACTGTCTCCATTCTGTCCTGTATGTCAGTGCATGCACGCTAAATGCCTTCTCTCTCCTTTCCCCTGTTACCCTCTCTTTGGAGTAGAGTAGTTGCAACAGAGAGCTTTTGAGTGTAAGTACTTGGAATTGCTATGATTCTCCATACCTAGTAGTTTATCTTTTGGAAGAAGTTGGTATATAAATCTCAGTTCAATAAATTCTCTTAGGAATTACCCTCCTTAATAATGGCAGCTGTCTCCCGCTGCTTGCAATAAGAGTGCATCAGAGAATATTGCCTTTTGTAAAGCAGAGACTCATCTCAGTCACTGAAAATGGCAGGAAATAATATCTCTTTTTGAAAAGGTGATCTAAGGCCAGATTGCATTTGTGTATGTTGAAAGAATAGTTCACATAAAATCCTAGCCTTTTTCCTTTTCTTCCATTTTTCCTTCAGAAAAATAAACCTTAGGTAGAAAAACAACTTCCCTTAAACAGAACTACTACACACAAAGAAAGTAAAATAGCTATAAACTAGCCATAAGAAATAAGTTCTGAAGAAAGAGACTTAGGAATGTTGGTTGCTGAGTAGCTCCCCAGGAGCCAGCAGTCCCCTCATGCAGCCCAGCAGGCAGCTGTGTGCTGGCCTGCAGGAAAAGGAGTGTGGGCAGCAGGGCAAGAGAGGGGATTGTACCCCTTGGCTCTGCTCAGACCTCACCTCCAATCCTAGGCATAGTGTTATCTAAACACATTTTTTTAACTGTTTGAAGCAAATGGGAGGTTTGCAGTGCTGGAATTATTCTTAGAAGATCTTTCATTCTTTAGCACAGGTGTTTCAAGTCCAGGTTTATTAATCTCTGGTTCAGAACACTTAGCATATTTATTCTTCAGGAGTCAGTATTTTGCATAGCTGAGATGGAGGCCAAATATCTCCAATTAATGCAAAATTCAAATTAGTCTTGAAGTATGATACTACAACTGGCATCTCAATAATGAACTAGCCACAACAGGAAGCGAGTTTGTCAACATAACATCACACAAAGCTCTGAGTATTCATCTAATCTTTCCATGGATCATATTCACCTATCTTGATGCTTTCTTCAAATACACTTCCAATGTACTGAATGATGCAAGAATATCTGATGCAGCAAGCTGTGGAAGTGTGAAGTGCAGAGTCTTTTTAGCTGATGTATTTGAGGGCGAGAAACCTTAAAAATCAATGAAACCTGCTGTGCCACTCAGGATGTTGAGGGACTGTTTCTCACTGGTCCTCTTGCTTAGGCTTTGAATAGCTGGTGCTGTGCTGCTGCAGATTTTCAGTGCAAGCCAATGCAATGGCTGGAGGGAGGCATCCTGTAACGGCTGCTCTTTTGAGTGTATCTCTATGTGTTTGAATAGAGGATGCACAGTGGCAGGAAAAGACTTCTCAAAGACTCAAGCAGTACTTTCAAGTTACCTGCAAGTGCAACTATTCCTCTTTGGAGATAGTGCCAGTTTGTAATACCTCAGGTGCAAAACTGGAAACAATTATTAGGAAGAAATTATTAAATAGCACATTTTAATTTTGAGAGAAGTTTGGTAAGACTGATTGTTGCCTAAAAGGTGACAAATAGAGAGTTTCATGTTGTCTACCAAAGCAAAATTTACATTGAATGCAGCACAACCTTCTGATGTTTCCACCTCTCCTCCCAGTTTTTATCCTCGTTGGACTTGCTGAGAATACACTCCATTCCTTTATCCAGGTCATTGATGAAGATGTTATCAAGACTGAACCCCTGAGGAACTGACCCCTGAGGAACACTACTAACTACAGGTCTCCAAATGAATTTTGCACCACTGATCACAACTCTCTGAGCTCTGTCAGTTCTCAGTCCACCTCACTGTCCACTCATCTAACTCAAAATTCATAGACTGTGAAGACTCTGCATGAACCTCTCTGAATTTTTTAACATTTTGTTTCAATAAACATGATGATAAAGTATCTAAAATTGTTTTACAAAGAGTGAAGGTACACTGAGTATCAGATGTGATACTCAGTGAAAGAAAATATCTTTTCTTTACTGTTTCACCTTATACAGATACTAGGAGAGCAGAGAGATTTCTCTCTCCTATTTTTACAGCTTCTGCTACCTCTGATCATATGCATAAAAAGGCAGTGTGTTACTCTTAGGCAGACTGACTCTAGTGATGGGGATAGAGAGTTTCTTTGAAGAAAAACCCTAGAAAAATCCAGTCCTAGGAATAAACTCCCACTGAGATTTTACTGACATTCTGTGTACCAGTAACAGGAGCAGACCATAGAGAGAATGAAAATGAATGTCGTACCTGAGTTGTACATGTTGGAGAAAGATCAGAGAAGTTTTTGCATGTTTCTGATGCTGAAAACAGATCTAGGAATGATGCATTTCTTGTTGTGACCCAAGTGGCAGGAGTTCTTCATGAAAATGTGTTTGAAAGTGGAAAAGGGACAGGAGGTGAGTCCTGCTCAGGTGGGATGAGCCTTAACTTATAACATTTTGTATGTAAGATTATCAAGGATAGAGGTAAGTTACTTGATATTCATGTTGTTAATTATTTATGAGGAGACCCAATTTTAAAACTAGTAATACTGCTTAATACTGAAAGGATATCTGCCTGTGATGTTGTTTGTGACATTCTTAGGTTGGGCTCCTGGCAATCATTTCAGCCCAGGAACCTGTGCCCTCTTTGCAGATGGGATTGGGACTTGGCTCTGTTCACCTACTCCATTTATGCACCAAGAACTGGACTTAGTTCAGCATCTGCAGATTTACAGTCTCTTAAAAACACAGAGTTGTTAACTCATTGCCAGGCAACTTGAAACAGATCCTATCTGAGCTCTGTCAAGAGTGCAATAACCATGAGCTGTAGTATTTCTTCATGCTATGCAGACCAGGTATCGCTTCTTGTCTGCAGTGATGACTAGGTTTCCAAAACCATGTGAATTCCATTAAAGGCATTTGGAAGAGTATGACACTAGTGAGTGGTCTGTTTGTTTGTCTAACCACCACTGGGAATTGGTAACTGTGGTTCAGCAGGGATCTCCAGGCATTAGGTAGGAAACACAAAGTATGTTCCAGTTCAGTCTGCATACAGCATCAGTCACATTTCAGCGTTTATTAATGTTAATTTAGAAGTCTTTATTCTTTTACACCATGACTTCTTTCATGGATCAATGGTCTTGGATAGATTTAATTCTTTTTATTTTCTGCTCGAAAAATCAAGGCCTTTCCCTGCAACCATGAGGATTTTTTTCTTCTAGGTACAATAAGCTTCAGCATAACACTGTAGCTGAAAGTAAAGTATTTTAGTAATTGCTGATAAATACATTTTCTTTATATATTTTTCTTTATCTAGATCTATAGAAATAGGTATAGATGATATAGATAGATCATTCACTCCACCTTCAGAAACTATTTGGAGTGACTTTGGAGAGTTTACTCAAGTAGTAAACAGAGCAGTGCCTTATGTAGCCTGTTTGAGAGGACTCAGCTCAGAAAACTCGCTTAACGTTTTAGAAAGCCAACTCTAAATGTGTGTCTTCTTGCAAAAGGCTGTCTGGCAGGCTCTAATTGTTACGTTTTCCATTATCAGTAGGTCACTCTATTATTTTTCTATTCCCTAAAATGAAGGGTGAAAAATTCAAGCACAGATGACAAAAGATTTATTATTGGGTTATTTTTCTTTCGTATGTGGGGTATGATTAAATATATGCTGTCAAAGAGAGACCTCTTTATAGGTTGATACTATTGATTAGCATTTGAAACCTGCCAGCAGCATTATTATTTTATGTATAAGAAAATCTAACAGGAAAATTATTAACCTGATGTTTTAGTTTCTGTAGTGAGAACATTTTTCAGGTATTCATCTCATATCGTTGCAGAAATTGCTTGGCTCAAGTAGGTATCACAAAATCATGTTTTAATGTTTATTTTCCCTTTTGCATCTTTTATGTTTTTTCACAGTCACATGACACAATCAGCCACATTTGAAGACCCTCGAATAGAGAGCTGCCAAATAACCCCTCCAGCCCCTCGGAAAGTGGAAATGAGGAGGGATCCTGTGCTAGGATTTGGGTTTGTGGCTGGTAGTGAAAAGCCAGTTGTTGTACGCTCAGTAACACCAGGTATGTTTTCTCCACCTGACCCAGAAGTGAACTTGGATTTAATCTACTGAGGTTATGTGCAGTTGAAAGTTTGAGTACTGTTAAAATACAGAAGCAAAGTAATCACAAATGCTTGTTAGGAAATACACAAGCGAAGTAATCACAAATGCTTGTTAGGACTTTAAGCCTTGTATTACCCAGCGGTTTCTCTCCTTGTACTAATTTTTTTAATGTTATGTAAATGTGCTAACAAAAAGCCTCTTTTAGGATATTGCTCTGAGACATTACTAGTGTTTACCTGAGAAAAAAAAATTGACCCACTTCATTCATGGAAAGAAGGGTTTTCTCCCCGCTATGTTTATATTGGTTTGATGTCACCTTCATTGCCACTAAACTCATTTTCAAGAGGTATGTTGAGTTACAAGATTAAAACTGACATTATTTTTATCATCATCTTCTCAAGGACAGTGAAATTTTTAACTGTAATACTTGGTTCTAGTTAACAATATTTGGTGTAAAACAAGAGGATGTTATTACTGGTGCTTTTTTTTTTTTTTTTCAATAAATACTTCTGTATAACTATATGGCAGAAAGCCAGGCCAAAATAGATCTCTAAACAGTTGGAGTGAAAATCAGTGAGATTTATGGTATTTTTGAGCTTATGAGGGACTAATCAGTCTCCTGACTATCGGACTCCTGCTCTCTGTGCTTTAAAGTTCAGTTGTTACGTAAAATTGCCTCGGAACCAAGGGCAGGGATTTAACTGCTTTTGTTCAATATGTTCTCCAGAACACCCACAGAGAGCAGAGGAGAGGCAAAATCGACTCTGTGAAGTTCTGATGTCATTTACCCACGTGTGTCCATTGATTACATTTGTACTGCTTTCAGATGAAGTGAGCAATGTAACTAATGTTTGAACTAGATCCAAACAGTTCTTTTCTTCCAAGTTAGCATTACTGTAGTATTATATTAATACTACATATCCTATTCCAAGTGAAAAGGAGGAGGGATGAGCTCAGGATGACATTCTGCTATATGGATTTGTATCCCTTTATGCTGGATGTATAAGTGAAGTAAGATTTTCAACCCAAAGAGAGGAAATTAACAGCCTTAACTCAATTGTTAAATGAATTGCTTTTGGTACTGAAACATTTTATTCTAAGACTTTATTTATCTTCAAATTGGTAAAACTGTTAGTTTTTTTATGTTTCATTATTGCAGAGTTTAAAGACAGAAGAATACAGAGAATATATCTTTGCACTAGCAGTTGTGATGTCACACCTTCTTCTGTGCATGTAACTGTGCTGAGAAGTAAAGTGTTAGGTTCATTAAAGCATAAACTCCATACTTACTTCAGCAGTGTCAGAATCCAAAGCACACAGACATGTATATGCCTGGTTGTCTACTCAGAGTAATGCTAAATATCCAGTTCTAATTGAAAGCAGCAATTCTTTTGGATGCATTTAAAACTTGTGTTCACCAAGTGGTAAGAATCAAGAAGGAAAGAGACTCATATATTGGAGGTATAGAACTTGCTGTCTTCAAGACTGAAAGAAATAGGTTTGTTTTGTCCAGAACAGAAAAGTTAGAGGAGAGACCTGTAAATGACTTACAAATATATAAGTGATGCTTCATAGGAAAGAAGAGTAAGACACTCTCTAGTGTATGACTGTGAATGACTTACAAATATGTAAGTGGTTCTTCATAGGAAAGAGTAAGATACTCTCTAGTATTACCTTGTCTAGGACAAGAAACAATGTGTTGGAAAAAGGTATATGTGGTGTAGACACTAGGGAAAAAGACTTCCTGATCTTAACAGTAGTTGTACAGGGTGGTTTTTTTCACAGGATAAGGAGTCATTCTCAGGGTAATCTTATGAGAATATCAGGCAAACATTGATTAGGGACGAGTATGTTATGGATACTCAAACTTTAGAGGCTGAGTTAGGCTACTTTTTACAGGCTCTTTGGCCCTGTAGAAAATCAAGCCATGAATTTTAGGTGACTGGATGTGTGTTTGGAACTTAAGCTGCTAAGCCACTAATTTTTAAGATTTTCCTGGTAAGGAAGCACTGGTGATGTCAGAAACGGTGTTATTGTTAAACATACCACTAGCTGAAGAAGAAAACATTCATAGTGTGTGAACAAGGGACCAAGTCTGTGCATTTACCATGATCTGCTAACCTGTGCTGCCTTTCTTTTTTTTTTTTTCTTTTTCATTTATCTCCAGGCGGCCCCTCTGAAGGAAAGCTTATACCAGGGGATCAGATCATAATGATTAATGATGAACCAGTCAGCACTGCTCCAAGGGAGAGAGTCATCGACCTTGTCAGGTAGTTGATGTCCTGTCACTTAAACTATGAGCCCAGCGGCTTAGTGCCTGCGCAGTCATTTGATAATACAGCAAGTCTCGCATTCTCATGGCTGAGGAAAGAGAAAATAATGTTAGTCATAAGTAAGAAGTATTTTAGTGTTGAAGTGTCCTCTTAGATGTCTTCAGGGTAGCTGAAGAGCTATGGTATTGGAACAGCTCAAAAATGCTTGGATATCAAGAGAGGAGGAGTAGTATTCTCTTGGTATTTACTTTTTATATGGCTTGTTGAAAAGATAATTCCTGGAGCAGCTCCTGTCACTGTTGCTCTATTGATGCTTTTTTGTGATGTGAAAGTTGAGTTAGGTCTGTCTTGTGTGAAGAGGAAAGAAAATGTGGTAGAGTGATTTTTGAGAGCAAATGGGTGCATGTAAATGGGAATATGTAGGAAAGCTCAAAGAGCATTTGGGTAGATCGCAGGTAAATTAGTAGTACAGAACAGGTAGGACTGTGTGAGTAGGAGGCAGAAAACAAGTAACTGTGGAGAGTCCAGGAAAGGAGAAATGTCAGTATTTGTAATGGTATGTAGAAGAGAAGAAAGGCCAGGGACTGATATATTCAGGACATGGAAGATGTGATATGGTTCAGATAATAGGCTTTGCATTTTGAGTAACAGGAAGTGTTAGTGCATTGCACAGTAAAATGATAGTAATTAAAAATTAAACATAATAATTATTATTTTAAATTCCAGTAGTCTGAGTGCTGGACACTAGTTTTGCTCCTGATTTTTCCTTCTCGTTAGTGTAGACTAACTCTAGACTAACTGGTAGTGTAGTGTAGGAGTTTGTGGATCTAGTTGATTCCTGGATGTTACTCAGGTTTTAACTGTGCAAATGTCTCTCCTCACAACTGGTAGCTGTCAGTGTGGTCAGTGTTATCCATGTAATTTTGAAAAGTTACGTTTGCTTCCAGAAATTTGAGTAGGAGGCACCATGACAGTTGTAGTCCTCTTAAAGATCACAATTTGAGCAAACGGGTGGTCATTTCCTGGAGATTCAGGCATGAAGCAAACCTGAGATACAGAAATGGTTATAAAGATGCCAGCAGCACTGAAGTCATTATCTGTGTTAGTTGTGTTTGGACAAAATACAATACATTTTCGGATTTTGAAAAGATGTTAACCTGCAAGTCAGTGAGCAGAAACACAGGAAATTAAGAGGGGACTTTGACCCTATTGTTTCTTGTGACAGAGACACTCCATGAACTGCAGAAACTGCCCAATTCATGATGAATTTCTGTCCAATGCTCCGTATTGACAACCAGCATAAGCCTCACAAATGAGTCTTAAACTCATTTTTGTTGTCTTTGGTTCTTCTTACAGCAATCATATTGCAGTCTCCATTCTTTCTCTGATTCTTTGATAGATGAGTAATCAGAACTAAGATCTCTATCTCATTTTGCTGCTGCCAGCAACATGTAATAATAACAAGGAAAATAGTTTGATTAGACCTGAGAAAAAATGACTTTGTTGTGTGGCTCATTCTCTGTCTGCCTTCAAATGAGAAACTGAGTGAGAATTTCACTCTTCCCAATTAGGTTGACTGCACAGATAGCATTTAAAATTAAGTGTTGTTGCATCCAAAGGGAAGCCTTTAATGACCCTTTTTTTACACTGCGATTCTACCTCTGCCCTTGAAAATCTATCTGCTCTTTGGATTTTGAGAGACTCATTCTTTGATGAGCCTCAGAGTGAAATGCAGTAGGGTTATATATTACAGCCTTTGAAATGAACAGCTTTCTTTCCATGTCAGTGGGGAAAGTTGGAATTATTAGATGCTGTCACTGTAGTCCTGACACCAGAACAAAGTTTTTACACGAATGAAATAATGATTCCCTTCTGTATAATACAGGATTTTCATGTGAGTTAGGTACATCTACACCTTTGTAAATGCTTCCTTTCAGTTTTTAGTGAGCGTGGAAGCAAGTTTGAAATCGTGTTTTTCCAACTGGTAGTTGGAAACAGTGTATATTATTTAGCTGCGTAGGTTAGGAAATGGTCATAATCGCAAAAGCATAGAACCATAGAATGGTAAGGTTGGAAATGACCTCAAAGATCATCTAGTTCCAACCCCTTGCCATAGGCAGGGACACCTCATGCTGGTACAGGTTACTCAAGGCCTCGTCCAACCTGGCCTTGAACACCTCCAGTGAGGGAGCAGCCACAACCTTCCCTGGCCAACCTGTTCCAGTGCCTCACCACCCTCACTGTAAAGAACTTTCCTAACATCCAGTCTAAATCTTCCCTCTGCCAGTTTAAACCCATTGCCCCTTGTCCTGTCATTGCAAGTCCTTGTCAATAGTCCCTCCCCAACCTTCCTGTAGGCCCCTTTCAGATACTGGAAGGCTATAAACAGGCTGGCCTTTTAAGAAAGTCCCTTTTGTGTAGTAGTTTTACTACAGGAAAACGAAAGAAGATGAAAGAAGATAAAGGGAGTACATAATACAGAAATGTTCACATTGTCTCTTTATTGGATTGTAATATTTTAATTATGTGTGTGCTTTTTAAGCATTCATTACAGAAAATAAGCTTCCTTAATTAGAAAACTGTATTAAAGGCACCTCTGCTGACTCCAGGGGGTACTGAACAAGAACCTAGTGGAAGATTCTGGTTTGGTTTTTAAGAATTGAGGGATACTGTTGTGTCCTAAGAGGTGTCAGATTTAGAGAATATCAGGGATATTCATTATAAATATCCCCTGTGGGTCATTCTCATCCACCTAATTCCTCTGGCTCTGCTTTACTGACAACCTGTAATTATTGTTCAAGTAGTACTTTGAAAGCCAAGGTTGTAACCGTGTGAGTACAATATGGTTTGCAGACAAAATACATAAAGGACTCATTATTTGTGGGTAATGTTCAATGGCTTTTGTGCCGTGTTATGTTCATTTTGAGATATATTCAAACACTAGCTCAGAAGTCATGTTTATGGCTTCCCTTTCAAAGAGAGGTCACCTTTATGAGCATCACTTATGGCTTCAGTCTAGATGTGTTCCATTCAAGGCAGAAAGTTATTGAAGCTGGAAAAAGAGGAAGAAACAAGCTTCATTTTCTAAATGTGTGGCCACAGTTAGGCAAGGAGCAAATGAGCAGAATGCTAAAGAAATAAGATGTGCTTGAAGTGCAGTTGGTTCAAAATTGTAGCAGGAGATACTTTTCTTGGTTTTCTTTTGCTTATAGAGATTTTGTGACTTAAAGCTTTTCACACGTACTGAGCAATAAGTACTCTGAGGTCACTGGACAATGTAGCAAGCTTTTGCATATTTGAAGGTGAACAAAGATGCAAAAGTAACATATTAATCAGGTGTATCGATGCACTGTATCAATTAATTGGCTGTTCAGAGGTACATGTATTTCATTAGCATGGGTTAATGTTAAATTTGTACCCTTTTTAAGAATCAGTTTAATGGACCACACCTTCCTTTAAAACACGTAAATCTATCTAGCAAATAATTTAGTAATTTGCCATGTAATGTATTTATAGGTAATTTCTATAACATTAATTACTTATTTTAGATTATACTTACTCTCAATCGCATGCATTCATCTGCAAGGATCCAATACAGATAAAACGTATTTTTATTTAGCAAGATATTTTACTGAAATGTTAAGGGACACAGAGGTGTGCTGCTTACCAGATAAAGCAAACTGTAAGTAGGGCATAATAGTGGGGTTTTTTTTAATGTTTCAACTGAAATAGAGATCTGGGCAGCTTGTAAGGAGACAGGCATCTGAAGAGGTTGAATCCATCTGAGATACTGGTTTTGTAATAAAGTATCTTGTTTCAGAAAGCTTTATTTATGCAGGAGCACAGAAAGGAGAACAGAAAATTATCTTGGAATAGAAACCTGCGTTGCTAAATTGGTCTAGATGAGTCCATTCCTTGAAACCATAACAGCAGTAAATTAGTATTTGACGTTCTGTGGAATTCCACTAAAAGACTTTAATTGAAAAGCAAGAACTGCAAAAGGTGAAATTCATTAAGGGCTTTGCTTTCTTGTTCGTTGTACTTTCTGTTTAAGAGAAATGACTCCAGAACATTTCTGAAATAGCTCTTGCTTTGGCAATTAATGTCACTGCAAGTTTTCTTCAGGAGAATCTGGAGGATTCTTTCAGTTCTTCAGTAGAATTTCTGTTTTAATTTTGGTTTACCTTAAGACTGGAGAGAAAGAACCCTCCAGGATCTCAAGCTATGTGTTACATTTTAAATGCTTCCATGAATTTAATCAATGCTGACTATTCTCACCATCATTATGGAGTGGATAAGGATTCTGTCACTGCCATTTGAATCTCTGTGTCAGGTGACTAGTTTGCTTTCTCTGCATCATCACAGCTAAACATAATTGCAAAAGAGAGCTCAGTGGCAGTGTCTGTCATCATTGTCATCTTGCAGCAGCTGAAAATACCACTTTTCAAATGTAATTTTCATTTCTAGGCTTAGACTGTTTCATATATTGGATCAAGCAATTTTCATGGACTCATAGAATGTTTTGGGCTGGAAAGGACCTTTAAAGGTCATCTAATCCAACTTCCCTGCACTGCACAGGAATATCTTTAACTAGACCAGGTTGCTCAGAGCGCAGTCCAACTTGACCTTGAAGGTTTCCAGGGATGGGGCATCCACTAACTCTGTTGGCAACATGTTATGGTATTTCAATGAGGGTGACCTCACTGTAGAAAATGTCTTCCTTATATCTAGTCTGAATCTATCTTCTTCTAGTTTAAAAACACTACTCCTCATCCTCTTGCAACAGGCCTTGACAGAGACTGTCCCCATCTTTCTTACAAGGTTGAGGTAAGGTCACCCCACAGCCTTTTCCAGTCTGAACAACCCCAGCACTCTCAGTCTTTTTTCATAGAAGAGGTTCTCCAACCCTCTGATCATTTTTGTGGTCCTCCTCCAGACCCACGCCAACACATTCATATCTTCCTTGTGCTAAGAACTTTAGAACTGGACACTACTCCAGATGAGGTCTCTCCAGAACAGAGTAGAGAGGGAGGATCACCTCCTTTGCCCTGCTGACCATGGTTCTTTTGATCCAGTTCAGCATACAATTGGCCTTGTGGACTGTTACTGCACGTTACTGGCTCGTGTCCAACTTTTCATCCACCATTACCTGCAAGTCCTTCTCTGCAGGGCTGCTCTCAGTGCCTTGATCCTTCAGCCTGTATTGATACCAATGATTGCTGTGACACAGTTGTAGGACCTTGCACTTGACCTTGCAGAGCCTGACAAGATTCACACAGGCTCACTTCTCAGGCTAATCCAGGTCCCTCTGGATGGCATCCTATTCCTCTGGCACAACAGTTGGACAATTTAGCTTGCTATCTACCAATTTGCTGATGGCATGCTTGATGCCACTGTCTGCAGCACTGATGAAGGTATTTAACAGCACTAGTCCCAGTGTAGACACCTGAGGGACACTTGTCACTGAGTATTTTCTGGACATAAAGTCATTGACCACTATGCTCTCAATGTGACCATCCAACCAATTCCTCATATACTGAACAGTCCAACCATCAAATCTGTATCTGCAGTACAGAGAGAAGAATGTTGTGGGGAGCTGTGTCAAAGGCTTTTTATTTTGATGAACTTAATCTTAAATACATTTTGGTTTAGACCTTGATCTATGAATTGCCAGTGTTCTGCTTTTTAGATACGTGATGCTGAACAGAGGGACAAAATATTGGAGTAAATTTTCTGTAGTTTTCTAAGTGACATCAATGGAGATGAGCTTTCTGCCATGGCATTTAATTAGCTCTCTATAATCAGTTGGCCAAGGCATAGAGCTGGGAGTCAGGATATGATGACTAAGTTCCTGTATTTCTTGAAGGGTTTTGTTAGATGTGTATCTTCTAACTTTTGAGGTGTTTCTGCAATATAATACAGGGATAACAAGTACTGTAAATCAGCAACTGCAACCTAACTGTGAGAGCACAGATTTTTTTTTTTTTTTTCTTGGCTACCATGTAGTTTTTCTGGTGCTTGAGCTAATATACATGTGCATGCAGCATGAACAGCCAACCGAGTCCTGGGCTGCATCAAGAGCAATGTGGCCAGCAGGGCAAGGGAGGGGATTCTGCCCCTTTACTCTGCTCTTGTCAGACCCCACCTGGAGTACTGTGTGCAGTTCTGGAGCCCTCAGCACAGGAAGGACATGGAAGCGTTGGAGCGGGTCCAGAGGAGGGCCACAAAGATGATCAGAGGGCTGGAGCAGCTCTCCTATGAGGACAGGCTGAGAGAGTTGGGGCTTTTCAGCCTGGAGAAGAGAAGGCTTCGAGGAGACCTTATAGTAGTCTTCCAGTATCTGAAGGGGGCCTACAGGAAGGCTGGGGAGGGACTATTGACAAGGTCTTGCAATGACAGGTCGAGGAGCAATGGGTTTAAACTGGCAGAGGGAAGATTTAGACTGGATGTTAGGAGGAAGTTCTTTCCAGTGAGGGTGGTGAGGCACTGGAACAGGTTGCCCAGGGAGGTTGTGGATGCTCCCTCCCTGGAGGTGTTCAAGACCAAATTAGATGAGACCTTAAGTAACCCTGTATTAGTGGGAGGTGTCCCTGCCTATGGCAGGGCATTGAAACTAGATGATTCTTGAGGTCCCTTCCAATCTTACCATTCTATGATTCTATACTGAGAGCTAATTCAGATTTCTCTAGATTTTAGGTTTTAATCTGTAATGTGGTTTCAGAAATGCTTGCCCACCTTTTCAAAGGCCTGTAAAAGTTGAAAACAGTACAGAGATATTATTTGTTATTGTTAAGATCAATACCGCCAGTGGGAATTGTTACCTTTTAGATCTGTTGTATCTGTGAAAGCATGCACTCTTCTATCCTTTCTCTGTTCTTATTAGAAAGTTGGCTGCTGTTTTAGACAGGCTTGGGCTCAATAAT
Organism: Eubucco bourcierii; assembly: GCA_013396675.1. Classification (NCBI taxonomy): domain Eukaryota; kingdom Metazoa; phylum Chordata; class Aves; order Piciformes; family Ramphastidae; genus Eubucco; species Eubucco bourcierii. The sequence goes on from VWZE01021580.1 coordinate 152,039, forward strand.
TCCAGTGTTTAGAATGATGAGAACTTAATTTAAAAGTTTCTTTTCATGTTCACCATTGTGGATGCCCCCTGGAGTTAGCAAGAGTAGGCTTCTTTTGAAATTCCAAGGCATGATGTGTCATCCGGTTTAAGTGTTGTGTCATCACCTAACTCTGTTATTGCCTAGAAAGAGAAGTTAACTCTGATACATTTCAGGCCAGCTGTTCTGCAATGAGTTGCTTTATGGTAACTGAGTACAAGGATATAGACAGAGGTGTGGAACAGCTGTGCTCAAAACATAAGCAACTGTACAAAACGGCTTCTTCTGATGTGAACTAGCAAATGTTACTCTTATTAGCTTGTTCTGACAAGCAGGCTTACTGCTTCTCATAAAACTTAACAGAAACACTGACTTGTCTGCATGGAGGATTTACTTTGAAGCCAGATGCACTGATGTAAATGTTTCAGATTAATTGTTTTCATGTAAAGTCATACAAATGAACAGCCAGCTTTGAGTTTATTATGAATTCACCCTTCCACATGATGAATTTTCTCTCTATTTCATGCTCTGCAATAGATGTTTATCCTGCTTTGTGCTGTCACTGCAATCCCTGTGCATCAAAGGATTACTTCCTATTGGAATATGTAGCAGGAGGTATCTAAAAATCTCATGTATTGTGTTTGAGGCATGGAGGCTTAAAGAGGAGATGTCAAACTACAGAATTTTCATGTTTCTCTTTCCAACTCCGTTAGACATTTCCAAATTATAAAAGATCATGTTGGGAAAAACAACCCTCCACATCATGCGCTTGTACTTAAATATTCTGTGGTCTGTGGTGATGCCTTGAGGACATTAATACTGAACAACTATGCTTACACAAGGCAAGCACTGTGGTATGGAGCAATTTAACCAGTGAAAGAAGAGAATGGGGGATGAAGACAGGGCAGAGAGAACTTCAGGAACTTGCTTGGGAAGCACCAGTCTGTGCAGAATGGTTTTTGGGCTTGGAGAAGCAGAATGAACTTAGAGGAGAGGGCTGTGCTGTGCATTTGGGGCTGCCAGCAAGGAGCAACTGTGAAGTATGAAAATTGCAGAGATGGCTTCATCACTGCATGCACTGACAGAGCAGCTCTTCCAGAATTGTGTCGCTGTCCTTGCAGGGAAATTTACAAGTCCCTCATCATACCAGTCCGTTACTGACTGATTCATGAAGTACACATCAGTTAATGAGGCTATTCTAGTGGGAAATGCAGCCATTTTTGAGAAGATATGATGGTTGTGCAGTATAAGGCGTATGATGTTTTGTGAAAGCATATGTTAAAATGTGGGCAGTTACAGCAAGATTATTCCCTTTTATCCTGAGACAGTGCTCAACATTTGGATCATAGATGCTGGTTTTTATCTGCTGCCTAGATAGTTCCAGGGTGACAGAAAAATATTTCTTGAAAAGACTGAAAGGTAGATGGCAGTGTCAAGCCCAAAGGGTTCTAGTTACTGCAAATTATACCCAAATGCTGTATTTTGATAGAAAGACAGCAAAGGTGATGTCAAAAAGTGAGAGACAAACATGAAATTTTTATGGTCTCCTAAGTTGACCCTTGCAGAGTTTCGTCTGCCACAGGTGCCTTGTGTCAGGGAAAGGCAGAAAGATTTTAATCTCCTGTTCTTAAGGAATGTTGTTTTGGCAGTGGCAGTATTATATGCACCAGTGCTCACAGGAAATGTAAAAGGTAATTTAAACTGCTGAGAGAGAAAGGTGAAAAGATTATAGTAGCCTCCAGTATCTGAAGGGGGCCTACAGGAAGACTGGGGAGGGACTATTGACAAGGTCTTGCAATGACAGGACAAGGGGCAATGGGTTTAAACTGGCAGAGGGGAGATTTAGACTGGATGTTAGGAGGAAGTTCTTTACAGTGAGGGTGGTGAGGCAGTGGAACAGGTTGCCCAGGGAGGTTGTGGCACCCTCCCTGGAGGTGTTCAAGGCCAGATTGGACAAGACCTTGAGTAACCTGTACCAGTGTGAGGTGTCCCTGCCTGTGGCAGGAGGTTGGAACTAGATGATCCTTGAAGTCCCTTCCAACCTTACCATTCTATGATTCTATTGTGAGCGATTTGCAATGTATATTTCTTGAATTTGAAATACCTTTAGTCTTTAGCTGTTAGTTCTGTAGAAGCTCCTGGCAGTGCCTTTATTTGAAGAAGTTGGTGCATTTTACAAAAGCTTATCTGTTTTTCAAATTGGAGAAAATAAAGCTAGCATAACCATTAGTGTGTTGTTATGCATGCCTTTTTTATAGCACTGTGAGAATTGAAGGTGGAAAAAAAATGAATAACATTTGGGAAATCTTGAACCATGTAATTTGAAAATATTAATACATTGAGGTCTTCAGCCCTCCTCGATGGGACTTCTGTGTGCAGCTGGCATGTTGAATGGTGGTGTAATGCCATGTTTGCAGTTAAGGAAGAACTTTTTTTTTTCCCTGTTAAGGTGGAAGCAGCACTACCTGAGGTGGGAGTGAGATAGGGAAAGTGACTGGGAAATGGGTAAAACTCTACTCAGTGCAAAGTGTTGTGCAGAGGGCCTGGTAGCTCATGGTCCATTGGTATAATTGTAATGAATTCCTTAATGGAAAACTGAATCAAGAATTCCTGAAGACGGCACTAACTTCTGGCTCTTTGATGTGCTGATGCTGTATTTTTCATGCTTCCTGACTCTCAGAGTTAGGTTTGGGGATGATAATCCTATTTACTTCCCAGACTACGTTTAAACTATGAAGTAAAATAAAATGAAGAATGGTGACTTCTGAAGCTGTGTGTACCCATAAGGTGATTGACCCTCATAACATTTGGGTCCAGTTGCAGAAGCTGTCTCTACACTTCCCCATACCTGCTCTGACAGCAATGCTGCCTTTCAGTCAGCCAAAGGCATGAGAGGGTGACACTGCATGACACCAATAACTTATGTTATCAGTGGAGCTGGAAAAAATAATTAAAAAAAAAGCAATAGAGAGAAGTACCTGGCTGAATACTAGTCTGATAAAACTAAATCTAAACTTGTTTACAATTCAGAGATGTCTGGACATAGTCATGTAAGAAAACTTGATCTGTCTCTTGGTTAAGTTGACTTTACATTTTTATAACTCTTTTTGTGTTGGCAAGGTCAAGTTTGCTTTTGGTTTGGTTTTTTTTTTTTTTGTGGTTTTTTTGTTTGTTTAGTTTTGGGGTTTTTTGGAGGCTTTTTCAAAAATACTGAAAAATAACATCAAAAGGCTTGTCATTAACAAACACTTTCTTTTTCCTGTTTCCCTCCAATAAGAATAATTTTGTGACTGTCAGTCTTTCTTAGCAGTTCATAATATAATGCAATTAGAAGAGAAATGTTGTGGGGGCATCTGTGTTGTTGGACTAGAAAAATTAAAACACAATATTAGATCATATTTTTTATTTAGCAATATTACATCCAACAAGTACTCCCAAAATTGCCAAGATCTACACCTAACTCTGTCCAATGTGCCTAATCAGGACTCTAGTTAAAAGGGCAATAGAATAGATTTACATATTCTGAGATTCTTTTACATGTGAGGTCTTTCAGTTAAATATCATTGGTGATTGGAATGACTCTGGATTATAGTAGAAAGTCAAAGGACAAAACCAGTTTCTCATTAAACAAAGTATCTGAGGCAAAAACTAGTAGAAAATAAAAATAGCTTTAAAAAAATCACCTTTAAAAACATTAAATGTTTCAAAAGGCAGCTTAACACAGTAGGTTTCTATGGGATTTATTATTAATCATCTCTTCCTGGTCTGATTTCAGATGTGATGGTTGAGCACCTGTAATTTATTGCAAGCAGCACATGAAAAATAACACAAGAGAAGCATTTTAGCTTCCGCTTTACCTTTCTTTAGGCTTTTGCTCATTCTCTGACTTTTTGCTTGACTTGTAACATCCTTGCAGCAACAGTAATAGGGGAAAGATGAATCACATGTATTTCACAGCAGGTGACTTCCAAAGGATACTGGTCTTAAACTGTCTGAGAAATCAGGAGAAACTGGTTCTGAGAAACCAAGAAGTAATAAATATCAAGTTAGAGACTGCAAACACCAAAACAGAGACTTCAGAGATAAACCTGGATTGCCTTCAACTTCCACTGCCTCAAAGGCATATTTTTTTACATAATGTGTGCTGAAATGTTAATTGTTCTGTTAGCTTTTATTCCTCTTCACACAGACTAAAGCTTAATGTATTTTACTCGCTGCACAAGGGAAAAATCCCTGCAGTCCACTCTCTTTATTGTTAAATAAAGTAATTCAACCTGGTTGGAGATTTAGTTAAAACCAAATTTGTTCAGCTTATGAATCAAACAAGACTCCAGGAAAGGCAAAGGTCATCATTTTATGTCACAGAACTTACCCATTTTATGATGATCACTTAGCTTTTTCGTCAGGTCTATAACTCAGAAAGCAATACTAAAAAAAGGCAGTTTTTCTTCTAGAGAAGAAAATAGGCTGCTGTAGCAGTTTAAAATCCTTGAGGTCATCTGTATTTTCTAAAAACTGTAGGAGTCATGACATTTAGCTGTTGCACTGAAATCTTTGTCCAAGCATTGTCTTTCTACTCAGTATTCATTTCTGTGTGTCGTTACACACGCCTGAGAATTAAAAGGGAAAGATGATCTGCCTAAGAGTTTATCAAGAATAATAGCAACAACATTTTTTTTGGAAGACAGCAGAAAATTAAAACCATTAATTGAATTTGTAGTCCAGTTTCTTTTTAATAGTTTATCTTGTGTCATTCCCCTTACTTCTCAATTTTACATGGAAATTATGCTTTTGTGACCAGAAATAACCTTTTGTTCTGCATTTTATCTGACATTCTGTTTGTGTTCAAAGCCTTTAATTAAATATTAGAACAAATGTGTTAGTAAAGATACAGCTTTTTTTTTCTCCTTAAAAAGTATTGAAACGAATTCTTCATCTTCCTCACTAATTATAGCCATGTTACAGTGTCCAGTGGGCATCTTGAGTTCATTAGTAATTCATACAAACTGCCATGGGTTTAGGGAGGGAGTTATACCACCTACTGGCTTACGTGAGTGAAAGAAAACTCAACAGTCTTTTGCTGCAATCATTTTGTTATTGGAGAAAGAGGAGATTGTATCATTGATGCTCTGAGGTACATAGACTGAGGATGCAATTTGCTAATGTAAGTCTTAGGGGCTGTTTATTAACATATTATAAGCATGTGGTATATCTTTTGCATTTGTATGTACTTCTACGTGTTACTATGTTTGTGTAGGGAGAAAAAAAAGTTTTATTATCATGGACTTGGAATTTGTGTGTTACTTAAAAACAAAAACCTGAGGTTCTGCAACTCATTTAACCCAAAATGTTATCCTGACATTATATATGGTTTGTACAGCTAATCTATTACGAGGAGAGTTGTGCTTGGAGAGTTTTTAAATATTTGTTTGAAATATTTCCTGCATCTCTACCTAAAAGTGATGCATAAAAAGCAACAGTTCTGATGTATCGTTGTGATTCTCTCCCGTATTAAAAACTCGTGTCTTATTTCTGTCTAAGTAGGAAAATAACATATTCAAATAGGGAATTCTGTGAACATGGGATATTTTTATAACCTGTATAATTTTGTAAACATTACAAAATTTATGGAGTTTTTTTAGAATGTCAGTGTTCATAGCTTATACAGGCTAGCTATGGATTTATGTATATATGAAGCATATTTTATTCTAAAGATACCTAATACAGATAATTTAATCCCTTTGGGGATTACCTCACCCACAGGAGAGGCTGTGGGTGTTACAAAGGTTTTTTAAGTCAGGCAGCAACAGCTGCAGCTGCAGCTCTTCTGAGATGCTGAGAAGTTCAGGAGGGCAGAACTGGAGGTCAGTGTGATCCAAGGCAGAGCTGGTACTTAAGGCTGAAAACCTAAGTGTTTTAGTATTTTATAATAGAATGTTCCAGATGGAGCAAAAATACTTCTGAAGATCATAGAATCACAGGATGGTAAGGCTGGAAGGGACTTCAAGGATCATCTAGTTCCAACCACCTACCATAGGCAGGGACACCTCCCACTAGTACAGCTCACTCAAGGCCTTATCCAGCCTGGCCTTGAACACCTCCAGGGAGGGAGCAGCCACAACCTCCCTGGGCAACCTGTGCCAGTGCCTCACCACCCTCACTGTAAAGAACTTCCTCCTGACATCCAGTCTAAATCTTCCGTCTGCCAGTTTAAACCCATTGCCCCTTGTCCTGTCATTGCAGGACCTTGTAAATAGTCCCTCCCCAGCCTTCCTGTAGGCCCCTTACAGATACTGGAAGGCTACTATCAGGTCTCCTTGAAGCCTCCTCTTCTCCAGGCTGAAGAGCCCAAACTCTCTCAGTTTGTCCTCATAGGAGAGTTGCTCCAGCCCTCTGAAGATATGGAGCCTTCCTTACTGTCTTCAATCAAAACCTCTCAGCATTTTCTGTCCTTACATTGGAAGAATTTAGGGGATTGTATCCATCAGAAAACTCCTTACCCACTGGGCCTGTGGACTGAATACTGCCGCATCTGCCCTATGATAGGGACCATGTCCTCACTTCACTCCAGCCCGCCGCACTGTGCACTGCAAGAACAGCAGTCAGCTCCCAAGCAGATAGAAACACATCTTGGTCAGTAGAATGGTGGAGGCCAGGACCTGCAAGGAAAAGACTGGACTGACTGTGGGAAAGGGAAAGTGAATGAGGAGATCATGGGAGAAGGTTACATATAGGGCATCAAGGCTAAGATACATGGTACCTGCCTCTCAGAGACACTCCTGCTCTCCATTGTGTGGTTTGACCAAGGGATTGGCAGTCCTTCACTGTTCCCTCTTCTAGGGCTGATTTCTTTGCAGCTGTTGGCAGTGCTCAGAATTTAGTAGAAAAGCTTTAAAGAAACCCTGTTGTGCCTGTCTGTCATCTTGTATTTAACTGTCTGTGTAGTGACAATGCAGTATCTTCATGCCAAGCCTCCTCACCTCCAGCTGATGGTACCACTGCCATGTGGTAAAAGCTGGTCGAATTCCAGAAGTTCAGAAATTTAGGAAAGAGAACTTTGAAAGTCATGTGCTGGAGCTGGCAGGCCGGTGCTATTTCCCAGCGCAGGGTTGAGTATGGCCTCTGGTAGTAAAACCTTTGCTTCAGAAAAAGCCTGGCCGAGGTGAAGCACAGAGTGAATCTGTGTATTGCTTGAAGCAAGTGAACTAAAGTTGTTGCCATGAGTGTTCCTGTCTTTATCTCCTTGGCTCACACAACTGAAGCTCAGCCTAGGGTGAATCTACCAGAGGCTATTAAGAGGCAACATTTCATACCTCAGCTTGACATCGAATTAAATAATTCATTGAATCTGACCTTTCAGAACAGTACATTGTAGCTAACAGAATGAATATTAAAAGAATGTAAAAAGGAAAAGAATATCAAGTGGAATCAGGAAGGCAATATAAACTTTATATATAGCCACAGAAGGTCTGCAATGCTGCCTATTCCTGAAAGTGAATGACACCAAGCTGGGGGCTGATGTTGCTGGGTTGGAGGGCAGAAGGGCTCTGCAGCG
>VWZE01021583.1:5949-27020 GCA_013396675.1 Eubucco bourcierii
AAAAAAGGGGGGGAAAAAATTGTCAACCAGAGCAGAGTGCCTGCCAGAAATATTTAAAGCAGATATTGACCGAGATACCATCTTACAGTCTTGGCAGCTAGACAACTTTTACACTGAACAGAGAAAGCCAAAAGGCTAAATCCTCCAAAGAGGAGGGTGTTCGAAAACCTGCCCAGGCTCATGACCCAAGAGCAATCTCTTCAGAGTACTTCTGAGTGAAATAGTCTATTATTGATTCACCAGACTTTCCTGCTTTCCTTGTCTTTAGCTTCCTCTGGTGTCCCTCAGTCATTTGGGGCTTTTCAGGAAATCTCAGAGAGGAAGTACCTAATCTCTTACTTTACAATTTCTATTATTCCCAGCCAGAATATCTTGTTAAACTGTTAAGAAGTTTGGGAACACAGGAGTAATTAAAGATGAAGAATGTTGTGTGAGTGGTGTGTATATATAGGATGTGATTTTATGTATTTATGTGTAACTGCAGTATTCTTACAGTTCAAAATGCTGTCAAATGCACTATTAGGGATGAATGGCAATGAAACCAGAGAATTCTGAATGGCAGAGGTTCATGGTTAAGGTTACTCCAGCCAACTTCTGTGCTGTTCTTGTTAGTCAGCATACAAGCAGCCTCTTGATTACTTGAGGAGATGAACCTGAAAGAAGAAGCAGTTAGATTCTAATGTGCAAGAACATTGTTGTCTTGTAAGGAGATCATTGCAAGTTTGCCTAAAGCATAGTTAAATTTTCATCTAAGACAAATTGATCCCTTGCTTTCCAAAAGCAGTGGGCTGTGTGTGATGGTTTGGGAGTTCCCTACCCCTCCCACTTTGTAAAATGACCCGGACTAGAACTTATCCGACTGGAAGTTAAGGAATGAAGCTACATTTACAGCTTAGCACAATATACAAGCAGATATATACACTATATACAGGAATATCAGAGAAGGAAAGTTGTTATTGGAGTAATCCAAGTCAATTCTTAGGAAGAAATATCAGATTAATATAGCTAGTGCCAATGGATTCTTAACTGGGATGTGTTTTGTTTTGTGAGAGTTGGCAGGTTCGGATTTTGTTTTGTTTTGCTGCTGTTTGTGTTTGTTTGTCTATTTCGTTTGGTTTGGTTTTGTTTTATTTTCAAAGAACAGCTCTATTCATTGAGGGTTTTATTCACCAAAGTTAGTCAGAGCTGTAGCTCTTGCTAAGCTTTTTAGGAGCAAGCAAACAGTTTCTGAAATCAAAGGAAATGAGACTTGTATTTTTAAACCATGTGACAAATCCTTTTTTTTCTGTGAAGGACAGAGTTTATGAATAGCAAGCACAGAATGCATGTGAGAAAAGTGAAATGGAAGGAAGAATTGGAGAAGTCTGAGAGATAGTTGGGTGAAGAATGCAGTCAAGTTTATGATGTTCTTTCTGGTTGTGTTCAGATTTGATAACATTCAGATAGTGTATAGCTGCTTATTAGTGTTGGCTTCAGGAGAGAAGATAGAGTATTTTTTGTTATTTCTGCTATCATATGTGTTTCTGGAGCAGAAATACATAACAGGTTAGATTTTGAGTTTCAGTTTAAATTGACTCCACAAAACAATCTGAAAGACTTTGACTAAAACTGGTTGTGTATATCTAAGCTTCCATCTGTAACAGTGCATTTTTGCCAAGTGTGGATGATGCTGAGTGGTTGAGGTCAAGGCACAGTTCTATGGGAGCCTGGCTTGGGGCAGCTCAACCTAGGGCCATTCCAAGGTGCCAATCCCATTCTTTCTGGGTCTTGGTACTTTTTCCTCCCACCTCTTCTTACAGGACTATTCTTCATTAAGCATGTGAATCGTTGTAGTGTTTTAACACTTTGGGTTGTTTGTTCATGGTTGATGCTAAGAGGACGCACATTAAAGAATATAGGGACATTTCTGTCCAGCCAACTTTAGACTGTACAGTTCTTTTAGACTACAAGATTTTCTGATTTAGCAGGTGGCAAAAAAGCCACATTGCCTAAGCACTGTGACTCCATGGGGGTAGGCTAGCTTATGAGCGTCTTTCTTTTCTTAACTGTTGAGTATGAATATCTGTACTGGGGCATAATATGTAGGATGATAATTCCACTTAATTTACTATATGTTAGCTCTTGGTAACATTATCTACTTGACTCTAATAGACTTAAGATATTTGGTCCATGGACCATATTACTGAAAAGTAAGATAAATAATGTGTTTGGGTTCAGTCCTTAAAAAGAAAAGACTCGGTAGATTTACTGCAGCAGATCTTCTTTAAAGTTCTGTCATTTACTAAACTCCTTAAAATGGATCTTCAGGGCTCTGTGTTGGGACCACTTCTTTTTAACGTTGTTATTGATGACCTTGATTCAGGCAGAGAGTGTCATCAGTAAGTTTGCAGATGACATCAAGTTAGGTGGTAATGTTGATTTGAATGAGGGTAGAGAGGCTCTTCAGAGGGACTTGTACAGGCTAGATCAATGGGCCAACATTAGTGGGATGAGTTTCAAGAAGACCAAATGCCAAGTCTTTCACTTGGGTCACAACAACCTCAAACAACGTTACAAGCTTGGGGCAGTGTGGCTGGAGAGCTGCCTGGTAGAAAGGGATCTGGGGGTTGTAATAGACAGGAGCTGAATATGAGCCAGCAGTGTGCCCTGGCAGCCAAGAAGGCTAATAGCATCTGGCATGTATTAAAAATGCTGTGGCCAGCAGGAGTAAGGAGTTGCTTGTCCCACTCAGCTTTGGTGAGGCCACACCTCAAGTATTGTGTTAAGTTTTGGGCACTGCAATACAAGAGAGATGTGGAGGTGCTGGAGTGGGTCCAGAGGAGGGCAGCAAAGCTGGGGAAGGGTCTAGAGAGTAAATCTTACAAAAAGCAACTGAGAGAGATGGGGCTGTGTAGTTTGAAAAAGAGGAGGCTGAGGGGGAATCTCATGGGTGTTTACAACTACCTGAAGGGACGTTGTGGAGAGTGTGCTGCTGGTCTCTTCTCACAGGTAATTGGAGCCAGAACAAGGAGGAATGGCCTCAAACTGAGCCTGGGTAGGTTTAGATTAGACATTAGGGAAAAGTTTTTCATGGAGAAGAGTAGTCAGGCACTGGAATGAGCTGCCCAGGGAGTTGGAGGAGTCACCAACCCTGGATGTGTTTAAGGGTCTTTTGAATGTGATGCTTAGGCATATGGTTTAAGGTGAATCTTGTAGAATAGGGTTATGGGTTGGAATTGGTGATCCTGAGGGTCAACCTACCTGTTTCTGTGATTCTGTGATAGGAAATGCTTCAGAATGACTCCCTGAATGTAATACAGCAAGTCAATTATATATATATGTATTTTTTTTTGTGTGTGTGTGTGTCATTTGCTACTAGTTGCTTATTGATCTCTGATGAAAAAGTATTATGCAAAGAAATTTATGAGCCCATAACCTTGATGGCAGTAGTGCTAAAAAAGGATTTGCATGCAGGTGTAGCTACTGCTTGCATCCCCAGCAGAAAGATGATATTGCTTCACTCCAGATGATTGGAAGTGAGAAATAGTGCTCCACTTTTTAGATTCATGACTTTGGAGCGTGTATGTCTATAGCTGCGTACATGCATATGGTATGATAGGTTAGAAATGCTCTGCTCTTTCATTTGTGGTAACTGTCATATGAATCATGGGTAGATCAGACCAGGCAGTTCAGATTGTATGGGAAGTGTTTCGGGAGCATCAGAGAATGCCCCCCTGTCTGTCAGGCTTCCCATACTCTTTCTGCTGGGGCCTTATCTCCAGCGTGCTGTGTCCTTTCTTAGTTATTCAGAGATGGACACAGTTGATAGCTGTAGTTTATTCTGGGGCTGGAGGTACCACAAGTTGAGTTCTGGATTAGGCTGTTACCCCAGAGTATTTGAGTTGGTACTGCTGACGAACAGGGATTAACTGTTGGGTATGAGTGCAGGAGCTCATCACGCTTCAAGAGCTCCCCACAAGCATGGATGACAAGAGGCCTTTCTGCAGAAACCTCTGTTCACTGGCTGTAAAAACAAACCAAACAAAACACTTGATGAGCAGGAACTACTGCCACTTGAGTTTCGTGGTTTAAAGTAATGTGAAAATCTGTGACTTGGTATAACCTTGTATTGTAACCTCCAGCCTTGAGGTGTTGATCATCCTCACAGTGCATTAAACAGTCAATTTTATCTGTGCATCAATCTCTCAAAAATGATGGGAAAAACAGCATCACAGTGAGACAGCTCAACATAATAATTAATATGCAGTATTAAATCTCTCATAAGCAGACAGTAAGGAAAAGAAAGCTCAATCATTACATTGGATTTAATTTGCTGAGGGAAACAGCCTTCACACCTGAGCCACAGTCACAGCTTGGGTTTCTCTCAATTAAATCCATGCTTGTCTAAAGCAATGAGGGTTTGGAGGACGAGATCAGGGCACATGCTAATGAAATTCCCTGCAGTACAAGGGCATTGTGCAGAAACTATTACAAGGCAGAGACCACATAATCTGTATTTAAAATTCCCTCTAAAGCAAGGAATGTAAGAGATTAGTGAACATTTGATGTAGACTGTGTTATTAATAACCAGAATTGTTTTGTCAAAGTAAAAATTCTGAAAGTATAGAAGTACATTTGTGACACAACTGAGGAAAAATGGGGATGTTTATCTTCTAAAATACTTGTGAAGTACGGATATTTTCAGGTTAAAGCATTAAAAATAGTTTGTTCCACATGATGTTGTCACTCAAGAGCTTATCATAAGAGATATATTTTTACACCTACCCTTTTGGAGTCTAATGCAATAACAAAAACCTGCTGCTTACTCTCCTACCCGAAGCAGTTTTGAATCCTTTGCTTTATACACTATGTCGTTGGCCAAATCAAGCTACAGCACTATGATCTACTGCAATACTGCTCTGCTAATTAGGTTTTCTTGCCAGACTGTTAGAATTTCTGGCACTATTACCTAACTCATCGAGAATCTCCAAGTTGTGGCTTTCAGGAAGTTGCTGACAGTTACTATTACTGATTGTTTATCTTTCTCTGCAAACCACGCCTTGGAAAAATGATGAGAAGTGCATTCAAAAGGACTTTGAGATCTGCATGAACAACCACAGAATGTTCTTTAATTTCTTTTCTTGGCTATGGTGAAAGATTTTTGATGAACTTCTTCAAGGTTTCTCATCTATGTACACTAATATCCCTACTAAATGGTTCTTCACCATATGTCTGCATATTTGCACGTTCTTCTTGTAAATCTTCATACAATAAATAGATTTTGAACTGTTTGAAGTCATCCCCAGCTAACCTATTCTCCCCATGCTGTAGTGCATTGTTTGTCTTCTGTCTGCAGCTCTAACCTTAAGAGAACTTTGTGAAAAAAATCTTGAGTAGTTAATAAGTGCATTAAAACTAATGGGAATGCTTTCATTGGCTTCCAAAATACTAATTCTGAGTCAGTTTGGTTTGGGTTTTTTGTTTGGCCTGAGGAGGGCAATATGTTACAAATTCACAGTTCTAGGAATCTTGACCAGCTTCACTCCAAGAAATACAGTACAGTCAGATAGCTGTAACTGACTGGAAACAGAACACCCATTTTCAGAATTTGTTTCTGTGGAAAATACTGAAATAAAAACATTAGACAGGAAAAGAGAAGTTTTAAGAAGTCAATCAGCTTATATCTTCCCTTCTGTGCTATCTCTGGGTTTCTTTTGAATCCTGTGTGATTTTTATATGGGGGGTCTGGATGACCTATTTCCAGGTCAAAGTACCTATTTCTTTCTGTCAAAGTACAGCTATTACTGACAGGTATTCAGCTATTCTTATCAGTCTTATTTTGATCCAACTTGTGTTTGTCACATTTTTTCCTTGCATTCGTTTTCTTCACTCAGTTTAGACATATGACAAAACTTCCTAGCTCAGCCTAGTTATTGGGCTCCTGTCTGTAAACTGGATTTCAAAATGAGCTGGGTTTGAGATAAGAAGCAAATCCCTTAAGAAAGGATTAACGAAAGCCACCAACCAACCAAAACCACCACCACCACACCAAACCTCACAAACCCAGGTAATTAAAGATACCACCACCATGTGTTTGTAGCCACTTATGATTTCAAACATGCTAAGGTACTTCTGCCATGCTCAGTGCTTAACTAGGCTGTTTAGGGATTTGATTTATAATGACTTAAAAAATCTCTCAACTGATAATTTATGCTTTGGACTGGATTTTTTGCTTGGTTTTCTCAGCTGCTTTCTGCGTTGGTGTTTTGATTTAGCTTTTTTTTTTTCTTTTAATTTTTCATTATTACTACTATTTTAATTTTATTTTAATCCCCACCTCGACCTTGTCTAGTGTGTATACTCTGAATGGTACTTTGTTTGCATATAAAGCTCAAAGTCTCTCATGGGGAGGAGCATTGATGCCAACTCCTGACTCCACAAAGGGCAGCATGTTGTCTAAATGTTTTGTGAGCATCAACAGACTTGGGGCTATGACCACTTCTCAGAGAAGCTTGTTCCAGTGCTTGACCACTCTCTTAGTGAAGAACTTTTTCCTCATATCTGATCTAATCTTTTCTTGTGGTGGCTTGGCCCTGACTGGATGCCAGGTGCTCACCAAGAGCTCCCTCCCCTGTGCAGCTGAGAAGGGGGAGTGAAAATATAACAAAAGTCTCATGGGTCAGGTAAGGGCAGGGAGATCATTCAGCAATTATTGTCATGAGCAAAACAGATAACTTGTGGGGAAAAAAAAATTCATTTATTGCAAACCAAACCAGAGAAGGATAATGAGAAATAAAAGCTAAATCTTAAAAACATCTTCCCCTCACCCTTTACTCCCAATTTTTCTCTACCTTCTCCATTCTATTGACGTAGGGAGAGGGGAATGGAGATTGCAGTCAGTAGACCACACGTCTCTGCCACTCCTCCCTCCTCAGGGGCGAGGAATACTCACACTTTTCTCCTGCTCCAGAATGGGCCTCTGTCTTCATAAGGCCATAGGTCTTGCCAAGGTCCTTCTCCAGCACGACACCCTACAGGATCACTGTCTTCTCTGGGTAGATCCACCTGCTTCAGCATGGGGTCCTCCACAGGCTGCAGGTGGACATCTGCTCTACCATTAACTTCCCTGGGCTGGAGGACAACTTGCCTCTCTGTGCTCCTCACCATGGCCTGCAGGGGTGTCCTCTTTTACTGACCTTGGTATGTGCTGGGTTGTTCCCCTCACATTTTCATTCTTTCTTCTGGCTGCAGTTTCTATTGTGCAATTTATCCTCATCCTTAAATGTGTTATCCCAGAGGCACTACTAACGTCAGTGTGGGCTTGGCCTTGGCCAGCAGTGAGCATTGCTTGGAGCCAGCTGTCATTGGGTCTGTTGGACACAGGGGAGACTTCTGGCAGCTCCTCACCAAAGTCACCCTTTTTGCTACCAAAACCTCTCCATAAAAACTCTGATACAGCCTTAACCCATTTAACTGTATCCTACGACTGTATGCCAGAGCAAAGAGATCAGCCCTTCCTCACTTGTGTTGAAGCTGACACTCTCATGGCCCTGGGAATTCTGAGACTGAGTATGACAGTAACCAACACCCAACTCTGCAGATTTAGATATGCAAAGGTAAGCACTGTAAGAGATGTGAGAAAACTGGCAGAAAAAAACCACATTGTTTTGTTTGTTTGTTTAATTGTCAAAGGACACGACACTGGTAGTGTAAATTAATTATAGTTAAACAGCAGGAAATGTATTCACTCCTTTTCACCCCTAACTACAAAATAAGACTCAGCACTAAAGTCTCTCACAATGAGAAGATGAAAAACTAAAAAGGGGAGATGACTCTGCTAAGGGTTTTGCTGTTGTGTATAAATCCAGACAAGTATCACACCCCACACGCCCCCCAACACACACACAGATATCGGACACTGAAAACTGTCCTAGACATAGAACACTACTAATGTAGTATTTAGGCGAACTAGCATTATGACTGCAACACTAAGTAGTATGAGTGGTCACAATAAAAGAACAGAAAAATGCAGATTATTGTGACAAATGCAAAATGTTTCCTTGCCAGAATTCAACAGAAGGTATTTGTCAAGTTTTTGTTGTACTCTCTTTTCCCTTATGATGCATAAATGTTGTGATAATGCAAATAACTTTTCATTACTTCACTCTGAGGAGATGGAAGTGATACCTATAGCCCCTCTGATCCAGGTTTCATTGACAGCACTCAACCATGACAGACACACCTAACGAGGCTGGGAGCAAGGAATCAGTAAGAAATGATACTGTGGTTGTGCAAATGGGGGAATTGAGCTATGAGTGTGCTGAAGCAATAGGAACTTCAATGAGTTAAGGGTCTGAAGGGGAACCTAGTAATGACATATGTGAATAACTTCAGATTTTTAAAAACTGTCCTAGGTGTATGTAAGATATATTAAGAAAGGAGATAAGAACTTGAAGGAAATGAAATAATTTTAAGTTGCCCAGTTAATAAAAGAAGGATGATGTATTTAGTTTTATTTACTGAAATTTAAAGCATGACTGACCACTTTTTTAGTTGTGTGCTTGGGTTTTTTGGGGTTTATTGTTTGTTTGTCTGGTTTTTTTTTCTGAAGTAAATGATGTCTGAAGATGGCTTTTCGTATTATGCCAAATAAAGTTCATCTCTTGGGGAGGGGAGAAAAGCAAACAAAAAAGTTTTAAAGTAGCTAAACTTAGTTTCCAAAATGTGAATTCTTTCTTTTTTTTTTTTTTTTTCCTTTGTGAGATTGCAAGGACAACTGTCCTCCAACCTTTCTCCTTCTGTAAAGGAAATCCAAGAAGAGGGCATGTAAACTGGTAATTAAGTCTGTTTCACACTGTGTGGTTCAAAATGCAAAGCTAAAGCAAAACAGAGACACAAGATCCCACTGCTGCACCTATTGAGCTGCAGAGAATTAGATTCTTTTTGAGCCTCCTGTTATCTCAAAGGAAGGACTGCTTCACAGAAAAACCTGCATGAAGTTCCAATAATCACAAATGCTCAGTGATTTATAAGTTCTTATAGCAAGTCTAAGGCATCCTCAAAACAAACTGTAGTTGAGGGATGGAAAGAAGTCCTTGTGCTCACTGCCATGTTACAAATGTTTGTGATGGGCAGTTAGAGAGGGAAGGTTCAAGGTGATTTAATTCACAGTATCATCAAATGAGACTTTAAAGTCTTAAATGTGATGTCACAGTGTATTAGCCTAAAGTAAAACCTGAACATATACCCTTTTAATCCAAATGTAAAACACCCAAACAACTTTTACTCCAGAACAAGGCAACACCACCCCCACCCCCCCAACACACACACAAATTGGATATCTGAGTTTCGGTATCTGTGTAACGTTTCCTAGAACTTTCCCAAGGCTCCCTCAATGAGGAGCAGGAATGAGAAGGAAACAAAGAATTCTCATTTGTGAAGCAATACTGAGCAAAAATTTTTTCCCCCTGTTTCTAGCAAAGTAACTGCATTCTGACAGGAGTATTTGCTCTGAAAGCAGCTGTGACAGAGATAATGAACTTGTTGCATAGGTCCCAATAAGGCACTGGTGATGTTGTAATAATAAGCTCACGAAATAAGCTTATAAAGAGTAGCATAGGCAGGTAAAAACTTCGGTAATGATCATTCTAGAGTCTCTAAGTATTACTGGAAATGCCTAAGTGGTTTCTACGGCTCATAGCTTAATTATTCAATGTGTCTGATTGTAATGGCTTTAATCCTGAACAAAGTCATGTTATGCCAAGAAGTGCAGAGAAGCAAAGGAAGGCAATGAGCAAGCTTCCAGTGAGGGAGGGATGTGAAGGCCCTTGGTAGCCCCTGGCTCCCTGCTTGCAGTGAAGGCCCATGTCAGACTAATTGGAAACTGGAGAGGACCAAACTATTCAAAACTGCCTGGTGAATGCAGTGCTTGTAGAGGGAGGACAACTCTTGGCTAAAGATAGGGAGTCCCACCACAACTCTTAAAGTTAATGAAATGTTATTTTAATGTTCTACCTTAAATATGTTATGGTGGTACAATGCAACAGATGTTTTAGAGAACAAAGAGAATCTCTGCCATTTAACAAGTTACAGTAAACCATAACTTGTGACAATACGGGGATGTAATTTCCATAGATTTTGTTGTTGTTTTCCCAATGTTTACATGTTTCAGCATTGTCTGTTGTAGTTGCTCAGTGTTAATTTCCCACAGGAGTTTCATCTGACAGCTAGAACTTGGTTAAGAATTTAGAGATTAAGGTTTTTGCTTACCTTTTGTAGTCTAGATCTCCTACATCTTTAGATTTGGATTGTCAGTATCAAGACAAAAACTGTACTAGCACTTATGATCAAACCAGCAGGCATAAGAGTTGAGGAGAGAAAGAGCATTATGGAAATACACAGAGACTATGAGACAAATAGAGACAAAAGGAGTAATTGGGAGAGAGATAAGCATCCAGCGAGGCAGGAGTAAGGGACGTGATATGAGAGGATCTCAGACTTTGATTTGTTGGGTTGAACTGTCAGATGACTAGCTGATGTGTTGTTGAAAATGCTAGCAGAGCAAAATCTGAGATGGAAGTGATATTTGGAGACTGCCTTGGAAGGACAGGCTTTAAAGAAAAACAGACAAAGAAAAGAATTTGACGTATTCCTGTTTAGATATCTGAATTCCAGAATGCATTTGTTTCCAACATAAAATTTAAGTGTTGGTTTCCTAGAATGTGAGAAAAAAATTACAATTTTAAAGGTATATTTTCCTTTCAGATAACTACAGCTATTAGTATCTCTTGTAGTAAGAAAGGTGCTATTTGCAGAGATTTGGGGCAGAGATTGGATAGACTTCAGATACCTCACATGCAATAATGTTTTAGGGTTTGACCTTCACAAACTCTAGGCAGGAGTAAATACCAATTGATTGTCATGTACATGTTAGCTACTGAACAGTGCTAGATCTAGTCATTTGGCCCAAATCCAATGAAATCTTATTTTATCCAGATTTTTTTACTATACACTTGCAAAATTAATCTGTGAGAGGCACCAACTGGAAGGAGCAGTAGCAGCAGTGCATGGGGGAGGTATGTTGCAGCATATGCTCTGGTTCTGCCCTTGAATAGGACAGTTCCGAAAACAAATTATATAATGTGTTGACAGAAAGCTGTAATCCCTGAGGTAAATTTGGCTTCAGAAGATATTCTCTAAGAATCATTTGACAGGTCCTTTGAGAACACAGAGATGGTAGGAATAGTATCTGATACACTGTTAACAGATTTGAATATATCCAACCTTTTTTGAAAAGGCCTGAATTTCTAGTGGATGTAGGGCAAATACTACAGTATCTGCTTAATTTGGATAGGAAGGAGAAAAAGCTTTTCAGCCTCCAGGGTTGTGTTCTAACACATTTGTTCTGGATCCTACATATGACAAAAAAGGTCCAATTCTGTTAAAAGTCCTGCTGAGAGTTTGGTCAAATTTAGCTTTTGGCTGAGCTGTTAGAAATCCAGAATAACCATTGCAGGGAAGTCTGTGTGGACTTGCTCAAAAATTACTGTCAGAAGAACTCGCCTCAGTCAAGTATCACCAAGTGCTGTGTATTTTATAGATGACTGGTATCAAACTTAAAGGTTCCCCATTGATGAAAACTGGAAAGATAATATAAATTGAGGAGAGTGCATGATGCTGGGGCAGGGCTCATGCTTCAGTGGATTGCTGTTAGAGGTTGTTATGAGACAGTTTTAAAGAGTCTAGTTTCAACAAGGAAACTTCAATACTGCTTTTTTGGCACTAGCTGGATTCCAGTGGAATGAAGCTGTATAACCCTTTTATGTTTTAAACCCCTTGTTAGTCCTAGGGAAGAGTATTGTGTGCTACTTACATTTATAATGAACTCCATCTAGCTACTGTTTGGTGTATGAGCCTGGAACAGGGAAGCTTATTTGTTTGAGACCACTAGCACCACAAAGTCAGTAGCATGGCTGTTGTCTATCAAGACTGATCTCACGTGCTATACCTCATGAAGTATGACACTTAAAATATATGAAGGCAGGCAGGTTTGAGTATTACCTTTGTAAGACAAGACACTAAATCTCCCAAGGAGTTAATAAACTCTTAAAGTTTTGGTGGAGTTTGAGAATAGTTCTTAGTGGTCTTTAGTGAAGGTGAGACAGTTCTGGAGAAGCCCAGAGAGGGTAGGTGGCAAGGCAGAAGGAGGTAGAGGAAAAGCCAGTTCCCTTTCTGCAGATGTTACTTGTGATGGTTCGGGAGTTACCCTCCACCCAGCACTTTGTAAAATGACCCAGACTAGAACTCAGCTGGCTGGAAGCTGAGATGAAGCTCTATTCACAGCTCAGCACAATGTACAGCAGATATATACAGGAATAGTTACAGAAATATACAAGTTAAGGGTAATACAGCAACACAACTCCCCTCCCAGAAATCAGAGACCCCAGGAGGGGCTCCCAACCACCCTTCCACCTTCTCCCCTGCCTTTACCTTACCCCAAGGTTTACCTTACACGCAAGGTGAATTAGGAAGGTTGGCATGGGGGAGTTAGAAGAAAAGTGGTTAGTGAAAATTAATTGGCAGAGGAGCCAGAGCCAGAAGCTGCTAGACCACTTGAGCTGCTCTCCCAGAAAGAGACAGACAGAGACTGACTTATCTATGTATTTTGGTTATTGTTCCCAAACAATTTTTGAGCAAGCGTATGAGTGAAATAGACATCACCATGTTTTCCTTTCACAGCCTATAGTGTAATGTTCTTTATTAAAATATTCCAATTAACCTCAAACCAGCACATTACTGTAAGTGGAGGGAGCTGCATGTGAATTACCAAAGCACTGTGGTGCTGGAGGGCTAGATGTTTGGTGCAAATGGAATGCTTAAAACCACATTTGTTAGTCTCTTCCATCTTATTAGGCTATCTTGGATTATAAAATAGAGTGAGATATTTCCATGTGGTTATGCCTGTAATCTCAGTCTGGAAATGGAGAGCCTGTGGAGACACTTCCTGGTTCTCACATAATGATGAGAAGTCTTGATTTGGTGTTGATGCACTTCAATTAGATCCAGACTAAACTGGTATAAAGTGGTTTGAATTTAAGCTTTAAGCATATGAATTTCAATGTGCATGCAGGTTCTGCTTTAGGAAACTTGCTGCCATGCTTACCCTGTAAGCTGTTCTTAAGCTGGCTCATAAAAATATATGCATGCTTTGCTGAAAATGAAACTGGATGTTATTGGTGTTTTTCATGCTACTTCATGTTTGTGCCTTGAACTGTGGGCAGTGTACGCATAAAGGTCAAAAGTTGTATTTCACTGATGGAAACCATTTAAAAATGAAAAGGCTCTTCCAAAGCTTTGTGGAAAAAATGGGTGCTTTCCAGCAGATGGGTTTCTGCTTTTTATAGTATGTGTTCCTCTTATTTTTCATATTTGACTGCATAATAGCACTGCTGGGGCTTTGATCATTCCCGTGGATTAAATGTAGTTGAATATTACTGAGAAGACTTTCTTTTGAGGAAGAGTGAAATATCATGGTTCATATTCAAACTTCTGCATGCCTGTAATAAAAGATCTTGCCTGGTTTTGGGTCCGCATGGTAGGTTATTCATACATACAAACTTTCTATTCGATGTATTGTAGAGAATCTGATTTATTTATTCCAAAGAGCTGAAGTTTTGTGTGGTGTTATTAGACATTTATTTAGCTTACTGGAGCAAGCTGTGGCACCTCAAACATAGCCCAACTTTGAAAGGAATGCAAAATTGACAAAGGTCCTTTTACAGACCTTACATATATCAGAAATATGAAAGTACCAAGGAAAATTGTTCTTTCTGGCACAGTCCCTGAGGAGGGATATTACTGCTCTTTCTGTTACAATTATTATTTCAATAAAGCACGCATTTTAAAGAAGGAGCAGAACATTAGAGCACAGCAAAACAATGCTGGATGTAACCTATTGTGCAGAATAAACAAGATTAATTTTTTCCTGATTATTAACTTTGTTCCATGCTGAATACTAGAAAGGATTAAGCTGATCCTTCCATTCACTTTTAACAGGGAACTGTTATTACTGGTGATGGTTCCTATTGGTGTGCTGGCTTTTGCTGCCTGTCCTTTCTCTCGTGGCACACACAGAACTACCCACTTTGGCAGCCTGGGACCTCTCAAAATGAGAGGAAGTCTTTTCTTTTCTGTGTAATTTTTGATGTTAAATGTTTTTATCACTTTATATTTCTTTTTTGTGCCCTTCTACCTTCATTTCAGTAGTAAAGAGCTATTGCCCCACTGGTACTCTGCCCTCTTCCAGCAAAGAGAGTAGAAAATCTTTTGGTGCAGTGTGCTGCATGAAGATTTGGCTTCAGGGAGGTATGTTAGGAGCTATGAAGTTGTCACACTCCCTGGTATTGTGACTATGCATAGCTGCTATATTGAGCCACTAGGATTGTCAGAGCATACAATTAAAATTTTTTTTTTTTTTTTGCGTTGAGAAATAACAGGACAGAATATAAGTACTGGAACCCTTTTTTTGAAAGTTCTTTCACTTTGTTTCAGTATTCTGTGTTACCTGCAAAATGTTTCCATTCTGCATTTGTGAGGTCTTTTATGACATTCTTTTGGTCCTTGCAGGGGAATCTTTTACTTGCACAAACTCAAAGCAAGTCAAAGGCCACCTTGAGGAGACCATGGTGGATGAAGTTGCAGTATAACGGTGTCATGCTCAGAATAATGATCCTTTATCCAGTTTCAATACAAATCAAAGGTACTTCTCTGCAATGTGGAATCTTCATTCTGCTCACATTCTTTATTGATTTCCAGTGCTCAAATCCTGTTTTATTGAAATATTCTCCCCACCGCTGCAGAATGTCAATGCAGTTTACAAAATATTTCTTCTTTTCTACCACCAAATTCCTTTCAATTAAATGTATAGCATCAGCAAATATTGAAACTCCAGAGCTTTCTGGAGGAAATAATGCAGCCTACTGTTTTGGCTCGTTTGGTTATTTTTTTTTTTTACTGCACAAAGTCTTTTTTGAAATGAGGTAGGGTAAGAACTGTCATTGACAGTCAGCTTTTTCAGCAACTGAAAATGTGGAGCTGTAGAGTATCATTCATATTTTAGACCAAGTGCCTCTTAGATAATTGTTTAGCCAAATTACATGACCTGACAATTTGTGGTTTCCAAAGCAGAGTATTTGTGATGGGAATAGTGCTGTCTGTGCTGGGATTGTTTTTTGGTCTGGTGTTTTTGAAAGTGTCTTGACTAAGAGAAACATTCTATTGCTTTACTAATGCTGAAGAGTATTGGTGACATGAATTAGCAGAAACTAAACAATGTTTGCTTAAAAAATCAGGCGTTACTTAGTGTGAAAAGAACTGAGAGAGACCTACAATCCAATATGAGTCAATTCCATCGGTATGTCAGGGAAAATCAGGATGTCACTTGAAAGGGGGGGAAAAAAAAAAATCTTTTTTTTTTTTTCACTGTCTCCTCTCCATATTTGGAATAGTCAGCAAGAGGACAACTGAACTTTGGAAACTTGTTAAAAAAACCTGAGCAAGCTGCAAAGATGTGTTAGGGTGATCCAACAGCGGTCATTACTGCAAGAGCCCATGGTGTCTTGGGCAAGCATGGTTTTGGCACATAGTGAAGCTGGTCCCTCCAGCTTGGTAGGTAAGAAATGAGAAAGTGTTCTGCTGAACCATTAAGGACCACACATATTTGAGCCTCACCTCTAAAATTGTTCCTCCACTCTTAGTGGACGGCCAAATTCAAGTCATGCAACAATAAATCAGGTATCTAGAAGAGAACAAACAAGGAAGCTGAATCACAGCTCTTCTCTTGCAGCAGAAGCAGAGCACAGCTCAGCAGCAGGTTTTGGTGGCTGCAGGCCAACACCCTCAGACCCACATGCCTGCTTTCCTGAGCACATTGAAGAAGGGATGCCCCTTTCTGTCCCAGAAAAAACTCCCTTGTGAAGTCACAAATAGAAACACAACCTGCAGAGTTCAGAGCCCCACTTTCTGGCTTCCTGTACCACCTTCAGTGAAGCTGGCCCTGTAATATAGATTTAAAAGGATTGCAGAGGCAGTGACTCAGACTTGTTGATTTAGGGTCAGGTTGGATCAGCCCACAATAATTTGAGTGAAACAGATATACTTTTATCTGACCCACTTGAAAAGATCAGATTTAAAAGGAAGAAGTCTGAAATATGGAAAATGAGAGGGGGTGGGAAATGAGCTAAGAGTATGACCTGTTTTTCAGTGCTGTTTCAATTAAATCAGTTCACTTAATACAATAGGTCAAAGTTGCTACATAATCTTTCCAAGAAAAGCTTGAATTCTAACCTTCTACCCTGAACTTGATACAAACCACAAACTTTCCTTCATACCTTGCTCATTTAATTCTAATGCCAAAATGGATATCCCTTTTTTTACTTAATTACTCCTTACCTGGGGCCTAATCCCATTGGTCAGATTTTATGACCAATTTAGACAAACATACATAGTTACTTTATTTTATTAGCTCTGTGATCAATTTTTTATTACTCTGTACTTGATGATAAAAATGAGAGCACACGAATAAATATTGGAAGGGTCTCTGTCACTCATGCAAGTGATGCATTTCCAAACAACTGTGAGACTCGTTCTCTTCCTTGACTCTGAAGAGAGGATCACCCCTTTGGAATTGACAGATGCAGGGTTAAAAGAAAGAGCTCACCACTTTTGAATCTGGTCTCTTATGAGCCTGTGCTCTCAAGATGATGAGAACCTGTGTGAGTAATGTAAACAACCAGCTATTAATTATGTCAGGTTAGCTGAGAAGAATCCCAGGCTGTGTTTCTTGTAGCTTTGTTTTTCCTCAGACATCCTAAAACAGTATTTGTGGTGGTGTTGACTCCCTTTTGGTTTATGAATTTGCAGCAGCTCTCAGACCTTTCTCTGCCCTATAGTTTCCTGGGCAGATGCTTCAGTTCTTGCAGCTCGTCTTTCTTGCCCCCATGCAGCAACTTAAATTTGTCCTTTCAGAATTTTGTTGTCTTTTAAAGATGGTTTTGTCTGTCAAGATTATTTTGAACTCTAATCCAGCTTGCCAATGTTACCTGCAGCTCCTCTCAATGTAACGTCTCAGTTATCTACTTGGTTTTGTATCTGATAGTAATTTCACTTAAATCCTAGTTCTAAAGTTTTGCTATGGAAATGTCATGCAAAACTATGCAAAAATACTTTATTAAAAATAAGGTCTCTGGCATCTACTTTTTTTCGCCCGGTTTATGTTGAAAGGGAATTGGACTAACTTGACACTGGCTCTTGACAAATACATTGGTTGCTCTTGATGCCTTTGCAATCACTTGGGCTGTAACAAATATTTTCTAAAAAATCTCCAGATTTTTTTTTCTGTACACCAACATGAAGTGAGTTCACCTAAAATTTTCTGGTTCCTATTTTTCTCTTTGAACCCACAAAGAAAGGGTCACTGTATAAATGTATGATGTATGGCATAACAGATCAGAAGTTAGGAGCAGTGATGGGTTTTGTCTTGGGAAAGATCCATTTGCCAGAGTTCAAGTTTGTGAAAGAAAACTGTTTGGAGGCAGACTTTACTTTGGCCAAAACCTTTTGATTTTGTTGACAGAAATTACTAAATAATTAGCAGGAATGCCCTCATTTTAAGCAATGCTACCTTTTCTCAGAGTCTAGTTGGGAAGCAATTGGATACTGTTGGAACTAGGATGTATCACAGAATGTTAGAGGTTGAAAGTGACATTCAGAGATCAAGCCCGATCCCCCTGCCAGAGCAGTATCACTTAGGGTAGTCTGCACAGGAATGTATCCACATGGGTTTGGAATTCCTATGGAGGAGGAGACTCCACAACTTCTCTGGACAGCCTGTTCCAGGGCTCTGTCACCATCACTGTAAAGTTGTTTCTCCTTGTGTTTAGGTGAAACCACCTGTGTTCCAGTTTGTAGCTGTTGCTCCTTGTCTTATTGCTGTGGACCACTGGAAAGAGATCGGCCCCAGCCACTTGACACCCACCCCTCAGATTTTGATACACGTTGATCAGATCCCCTTCCAGTCTTCCCTTCTCCAGACTAAACAGCAGCACATCTCTTAGTCTCTCCTCATAGGGGAGATGCTCAAGTTCTCCAATCATCCTTGTGGGTCTTGTGGAACTGCTATTAAAAACAGGTTTGACAACGTATGGATGCGAATAGATTGCTGCCTGATACAAGGCCAATGGTTCAATGTTCGCAACAACTAATACTTAACGTTAGTAAATAATCTATATATGAGGATATGTTGGGGCCTTTTAAATGTTTGGGATAGTAAGCAGGTCTTGTGGATTTTATTCTCTTCTGGCTCTTTATTTCTAAGAGGAAAACACTGACTCAGTCTCTTTGCAAGTTTTTGCAGGAACGTACCTAAATAATTAAAGTTATAAAAGTGTTTTGTTTCACCAAGTTCAGAACACTTTATTGCACTGTTGTTGTTTAAGGGTTTATAGTAAATATCTATCTGATATCTGTATCCATCTGGAGTACTGTGTGCAGTTCTGGAGCCCTCAGCACAGGAAGGACATGGAACTGTTGGAGTGGGTCCAGAGGAGGGCCACAAAGATGATCAGAGGGCTGGAGCAGCTCTGCTATGAGGACAGACTGAGAGAGTTGGGGCTCTTCAGCCTGGACAAGAGAAGGCTTTGAGGACAGCTTATAGTAGCCTTCCAGTGTCTGAAGGGGGTCTACAGGAAGGCTGGGGAGGGACTATTTACAAGGTATTGTAAAGGTCTTGTAATGACAGGGTGAGGGGCAATGGGTTTACTGTACTAGTGAGAGGTGTTGGAACTCTCTCTCTCTCTCTCTCTCTCTCTTATTATTTTATAATAACTTACTTTTTGAGATTTTTATATTTCTTTAGCCTAGAAAAGAAGCTGGAAGAAGTTTCAATAGTTTCTAAGAATTTAAAGTCTATGAAAAAGGGAGCAATTACCTTAATTTTAAGAAAAGCTGATTTAGATTAAGTAAAAATGTGTTAATTATATGGATATTTAAGAAGTTAAAAAAGCTTCATGGGAAGGCTGTGAAATGCCCACTACTGTAGAATTTTAATTACAGGTTAGTCAAATACCTTGCACGAACAGCATGTGAATACTTGACCTTGTATCCAGTTTTGGGGCATATGTGAGATGACTTCTGAAGGTTCCTTTCAGCTGTTTTATGATTTTTTTTTCTTTTGTAATAAATATCAAAGTGGTCACATATAAATTAAATGCATTGAAAATGGCAAGAAGTCAGTTCTGATATCTTCATGCATCATCTGATTACATATCCGGACCTCAGAATGAACTATAGAATATAAACTCATTTCTGACTAAGCCTAATTACAAATTTCTACAAATTTCTATTTGCGACAGAATTTATAAGGATTGGTCAATAAAATACGCCTACATTCTAAAGACCTAGGTTTAAATGATACATGATTCTACTCCTGTTCTAAGCTTTCTTATTGCATCTTCATAGCAGCACCATTGAGCTCTGATGAACTCGAGGCTGTTGCTGATTTTCACCACTTGCAAGTGGTCTGGTTTCTTGTTTTCTTTTTCTAAAGCTGTTTTGCTGTTACTGAAAACCCACATAGCATACTGTGAAGGTTTGGGAGTTACCCACCCCCCACGCTTTGTAAAATGACCCAGACTAGAACTCAGCCGGCTGGAAGTTAAGTGATGAAGCTCTATTTACAGCTTTGCACAATGTACAGCAGATATATACACTATATACAGAATATTTACAGAAATATACAAGTAAAAGGTAATACAGAAACACAACTCCCCTCCCAGAAATCAGACACCCCAGGAAGGGCTTCCAACCACTCTTCCGCTACCTCCCCAGCCCTGTACCTTACCCCAAGGTTTGCCTTACGTGCAAGGTAAATTAGGAGGATCAACCAGGGGGGTTAGAAGAAAAGTGGTTAGTGAGGATTAATAGACAGAGGAGTCAGAGCCCAGAAGCTACTAGATCGCCCCAGCAGCTCCTGCTCCAGCAAGCGACAGAGAGACACTGACTTACCTATTGTTTTGGTTATTGTTCCCAAACAATTTCTTGGCAAGTGTATGAGTGAAGTAGACATCATGATGTTTTCCTTTCACAACCTATGGTGTAATTCTCTCTATTAAAATATTCTAATTAGCCTCAAACCAGCACACATACCAAGACCTTACCGTATCACAAAAGCAGAATGTATGTGAAGCCCATCCATAATGTAGTCTGAGTTATACTTAGCATAATCTCACTGACAAAGAGTAGCTATTGACAGATACCAGGAAAAGAAATTTTGGAGGTGCAGACCAGCAGGAATATAGCAGTGTTAACAAAGTAAACCTTTAGATTCTCAAGTGGTTTTTTTTTCCTTTTATATCAGCCCATGCAATCAATATTGTTTTGTCTCTCTCTATTATTTAAAACCATATTTTAGGTTTCTAAAAGCTATGATTAAAAGCATTCTTCCCACAAATATATCACAAACTAATTGAATAGCTCTGATATAATTTACTTAACCAAAGCCACATGATTTGGTCTGTTCAGGAACACAGTGGCATCTAGGATAAGGAGGATGAATTGTGCAATGTTGTCATAGAATCATAGAATGGTAAGGTTGGAAGGGACCTCAAGGATCATCTAGTTCCAACCCCCTGCCATAGGCAGGGACACCTCGCACTAGTACAGGTTACTCAAGGCCTCATCCAATCTGGCCTTGAACACATCCAGGGAGGGAGCATCCACAACCTCCCTGGGCAACCTGTGCCAGTGCCTCACCACCCTTACTGTAAAGAACTTCCTCCTAACATCTAGTCTAAATCTCCCCTCTGCCAGTTTAAGCCCATTGCCCCTTGTCCTGTCATTGCAGGACCTTGTAAATAATCCTTCCCCAGCCTTCCTGTAGGCCCCCTTCAGATACTGGAAGGCTACTATCAGGTCCCCTCAAAGCCTTCTCTTCTCCAGGCTGAAGAGCCCCAACTCCCTCAGCCTGTCCTCATAGGAGAGCTGCTCCAGCCCTCTGATCATCTTTGTGGCCCTCCTCTGGACCCGCTCCAACACTT
>VWZE01021583.1:27356-45735 GCA_013396675.1 Eubucco bourcierii
ACTGACCCCTGAGGGACACCACTTGTCACTGGTCTCCAGGTGGACATTGTGCCGTTGATCGCCACTCTCTGGGTTCGACCATCCAGCCAATTCCTTATCCAGCGAGTGGTCCATCCATCAAGTCCATGCTTTTCCAGTTTGGTGACCAGGATGTCATGTGGGACAGAGTCAAATGCTTTACTCAGGTCCAGGTAGATGACATCAGCTGCCTTTCCCTTGTCCACTGTCGCTGTGACTTCATCATAGAAAGCCACTAAATTTGTCAGGCAAGATCTGCCCTTGGTGAAGCCATGCTGGTTCCCACCAATCACCTCTGCTTTGTTTTCCATTTGCCTTAGCAGGACTTTCAGCAGGATCTGCTCCATGATCTTGCCAGGCACAGAGGTGAGGCTGACTGGTCTGTAGTTTCTGTCTCTTTGAATGGCTTCAAGAATCACCCAGGTGCTACTGAGGTAGGTAATAAAACAAAGAGGAATGAGCTCCAAATACAAATGTTCCTGTTCTGCACAAAAGTGGATCCAGGCATATGAAGGGAATGATCTGAAAGAAAAGTGATAGAGAACTTTTAGTCTGAAGACTCCACAACTGTTATATGGGACCCATTAGTGCTGTGATATATCAGAGTGCAGGACAACTTCACAGGGCTGAGCCTCCAAATGATTATGGAGATGACAGAATTTCTGCAAAACTGAGCAAGTCTCTTCTGGAAGCAGTAGTTGTTCTGCCCAAAGGGGGACCAACATCCCTCTGCCTGAATGGGTCAAGGGAGATAATGTTCAGAATCATACAGTCAGCACATGTATGAGTGAGTTGTTTCGGATACAACTATCATGACTGTGAGAGTGATTACAGAGAGGTTAGGAAACACATGCTTCATGACTGCCAACACAGCATATAGACAATAAAAAAATGTTAGAGATGAAAATGCCAAAGTGTTGTCAAGTGTGACTTTAGGAGCGTCACAGCTACCAGTGACTGCATCCTCATTAATGAACTCCACTGTGAAAATCCATCTGCAAGTAAAGTAGAATTTTGAGAAGAATTAACATTTCTCATAAAGAGAGAGGAATCTGGTGCCTTTAAATAGTAGTATTGTTGCTTTATCCTTGTATCTAGGGGAGTTCACAAGAAATGCAGAAGTTTTAGTAGCCAAAACTTAGTTACCATAACACTTGAGAGCCTGTACTTTATAAAGATAATAAAATGAAGGCTGTGAGAGGGAGTCTGGCTAGTCCTGCAGTCCTGAACAGAAGTTATCCTGCACAGTGGCATGAGCCTCTCCGCAGTTACATGCTCTCATCACTGAAACATCTTAGCCCACTCCCCACATTTGGGAACAGGCATAATGGGGTCTTGTTTTTCTTGTTGGAGTGGTGTTTATTTGTGACTTACACTAGAACATTGTTGTAGTCATACTACTGAAGAAAGTGTGCGGAGCTATCACATGAGCTTGGCAGAGCTGAATAATGAACAGGAAAGAAACTGCAAACAAGTTGTGTTTTAACTGCTTTTCATCTGCATTTTGGAGTGTGACTTGGTGAGCTAGAGTACTATGCAGGGAAAATGTAACAAGTGGAAAACATTCGAAAATTAATAAGAACATCAAAATTTAGCTTTTAACTCGCAGGATGTTTAAGGAACTCTGTATTCTTTATAATGGATTATTTATTAGCTTTTAGCGTTGCATTTCTGGTATCTCTCCAGTTTTTTAGCTTTTCCTTGTAAACTACAACTTGACTTGATCATGAAATCACCACAGTGCAGGATTTAAAACTTTACTGTTAAGAAATACTTAACGATGTGAAACGTAGAGACTGGGCAATATTGGCTGGAAGTGCACCGGAATAATAGGGAAATAAACTAAAGCAGAAAGGGAGAACTGAAGTAATGGGGAAAAAAAGTGACAAACTCAGAGGTGAGAGATGTATTTTTGTCCCATCTAATAGCTTACCTCAGATATTTTGTTGGCCTCAAGGAACAGAGATCTTGAACCTAAGAACCAACACAGTATTCTTGAATGTAAGCTCTGTTTCCATTCATTTTCCCAAGTTGCTCCATTTGCAGAGCATTCAGGTGTTTCTTTTCTCAGCCTTAGTCTGATTCTCTGCCTGTGGGTTCCTCAGTTCTCCCTGCTGTGATGGTTTGGGAGTTCCCCACTCCCCTACACTTCGTAAAATGACCCAGACTAGACTCAGCTGGCTGGAAGTTAAGGACTGAAGCTCTATTTACAACTTAGTACAATGTACAAGCAGATATATACACTATATACAGGAATATTTACAGAAATATACAAGTTAAAGGTAATACAGAAACACAACACCCCTCCCAGAAGTCAGAGACCCCAGGAGGGGCTCCCAACCACCCTTCCACCTTCTCCCCACCTCTACACTTTATCCCAAGGTTTACCTTAAGTACAAGTTGAGTAAGGAGGATCGACCGGGGGGGTTAGAAGAAAAGTGGTTAGTGAGGTTACTCGGCAGAGAGGAGAAGGCAAGAAGCTGCTAGACAGCCCCAGACACTGTGCCTGAGAGACTCCTATCTATGTTTTGAGTTCTTTTTCTTAAACATCTCAGCAACCCGATGAGTGAAGTAGACATCAGCCTTGTTTCCTTTTCACAGCCTGTAATATAATTTTCTCTATTAAAATATTCCAATTAGCCTCAAACCAGAACACCTGCCTTGGAGAAAAGCCCTCACCTTTCTTCATGGTAGCCTCTTCTTGCGGATCTTGCCACCTGTGCCAGAGTACATCATGTACCACTGGGTGACTGGCTCTGTGCTGGGGACACACTGTGTTTTTAAGATTAGAAGAGGTGAAACAGTGTAAGAGGCTGATGACTGGAAGACAAAGTCACCCCTCTGCATCGTGGCAGTAGGAAGTCAAGGAAGTATGTTGTCTGTGAAACTTCAAAAGAATGACATCTTCCAAGTTTTCTTCTGTGTGCCTCTCAAGGGGAGAAATCCACTTCTTGTGAAATACCAACATTTCTTGTAAAGGTCGTCCTGCCTGTGTTTCAGAATCTTCATCTGACCCTGTGGTAGGGTCAGGTAAAGATGCTAGTCTCATATGACCTACCTAGGCAAGGGAAGTGCTGAGTTATTCAAAGGCACAGCTACTAAAACACCAAATGCAAAGCATTGCGAAGTGCTGCATAAAGCACTTCAGGTGAAGACACTGTAGAGATCCTAGGCTTCAGCAGGTTTGTTTTTTTGAAGGGTTGTAATTTGAAGTTTGAAGAAGTGATAGAGGAAACCACAGCAGACTGTAGTATTCATAGACTACTGTGTTCTTTGGATCACTATTTTACAGGAACTTACATCAGCAATATATTCTTGTGTGGTTCTGTAATGGCACATTGGGAAACATCTCTATCCCATGAGAGGTGTGGTTAAAGTAGCACAGTACCAGCTGTGATGGTGCTGAAAAACTATCAGTGTACGTACTGTTCACACATTGTCTTTCATAGGTAAAGCTGGATGGAAAGAAATAAGTAGTTTTACCAGATAAATGTTTTTTTCTGCTTAGGAGGACTACCTGTCTAAATGGGCTTTGTAGCAGGCAGGGAAAACAGTGACCATAGTTTGCTTCATTAGAGATGGTGGCAGAGTAATACAAAAAAAGATTACATAGAACGACCTAAGGTTGTGGAATACAGACCCAAGTGAGTGATAAATATGTGGATGTAAATTAATTACTTCTCTGGTAATTTGAAGGAATAAAAATTGAGACTACGTCCTCATCTACTGAAAATTAGGTTGGCTTAATTGGCTTAAGTAAGCAACATTGGTGTACTCTGGTTTTCATCATCAGATTTAGCGGTTGTAGTTTTTAGTCAAAGCAGGCCAAGAAATAGAAAGCTAATGTTTATTTTTTTAGGGTCTGTGGCTGCAGAGGGGTGGCTGTAATAGGGGTTGTCCTGTTTGTTTGTTAAATAGTCTATTTCCTTGTATGTATTAGGAGAACCTGGAAAAAAAAAACAAACCAAAAACAAGCAAACAAACAAAACCCCTAACCTTCAACAAAAAAAAAAAAACAAAAAAACAAAACAAAACAAGCAAACAAAAAAACCATCCACGTGTAAGAGGATGATGATGGTGGTCTCCCTTGGCTACCAAGCAAGTATAATTCCACAAGAAACAGAATTTTAGAACACTTCAGGTTGATTTTTGTGCAGCATGGACCCCCTAATGTAAGGCTGAGGGTTGCAAGCTGCAGGTGGGTTTGATAAGGCCTGGGGGGTGTTCTTGCCAGGCTACTCCAGTAGCTAGGGCCAGGCAGAGCTTGGTTGGGGGTTTCATGGGGGGAGGGGTAGGGCTACTGCCTGCCTTCACTCTTCAACTTCATGCATAAATAATGTCTCTATCAGCCTAAGGCTAGTTTCTTATGTGAGGAAAAAGCAATATATAAGGTAATGCTGATCCTATATAAAAAGATCTCTGCCTTGAATGGAAATAAAAGTACAGAGAAAGTTCTGCCTGCTTTTCCATTTTCCCTGCCTGTGTGCAGACTTTCAGGGTTATTTTACTACTGAACTACTTTTCTTTTTTACATCTGTACCTTCATTTTAAATGCTGTTTGTTTTACTGTATCTTTACATGTACTCTCTCCAAAAGCATCAGTGGACTTAAAAATATAATAGGGAGTTTTATATGGCAAAGACTAAATTTAAATAAGCTGTGGCTCTTCAAAATTTTCTTTAGTTCAATTCAATGAAAGACAAGAATTTTACTTTCAAGTTTTCCTGTGGCAAGATTTGAAGATTGACACATGAGCTTATTTTGATGCTGTTGAGATCTGGAAATATGTGTGGGGGTGGTACTCTTCTCTTGAACTTCATACTTTTTAAAAGAAGAGGAGTTTCTACTTACAGTCTTTTAAAATGGGATTTTCTGTCCATGAGTTTCTATTAAAAGTCTGACTTCAATTTTACTCCATCTGTGGAGTCTCCGAACTAGGTGAAAGTGTTGTTGGAATAATTATTCTAATATGAGCTTTCCTTTGGGGGAAAAAAAACCCAAAAAACAAACAAACAACCCCAAACTCACCAAGAAAAGTAATAGCAAAAGAATTTGAGCACAGAACTTATCCCATATGGCTTCAAAGGCATTGGGGAAGTATAATGCATTAGGAGGTTAAACTTGCTTGTGGTGTACAGAATCAATATTTTTGTCCTAACTACTCAGTGTCAATAAATCTTTCCATGCCTTATATATGAACAGATCATTTTTTCAGTCAGTAACCCAATATCCAGTAAATATCTATACATGCATATTTCATAAATAGAAAAATTATTTTTATTCCCCTGTTTTTAACAAGAGAGGAATTGAATGAACTTGAAAATTAATGCCTTAAACCTCCTCTTCTTAGTGATTAACTAAATGCAGAAGTGATGTAAGTAATATCACACTGGTGTAACTTTTAATGGAATCCTATAATGCATGTGAGACTTTGGGGATTGTGGCCACCAAGTTGTTTCTCATTTTCTCTCATTTCTGTGTCTCACTGCATTTTTTCCATTCATGTGTCAGGTGTGGTAAAGCAGAAGGGAGCAGTAGATGGTGAATAGGTAAAGTGAGGGCACTGCTTCTTGAACTCTTATTTTGCTCTTCTGCTGGAGCACCATCCTTTGGTTCAGCTTGGAAATGACACCGAGTTGCATGAGCTTCCTCACCTCACTGCAGGGCTTTAAATTAGGATCTGTAGGGTGAGGTGGTAAGAACCTGCCAGGGCCATGACTAAAGATTAGAAGGTTGGTATTTCCTATGACAAGTTCAAAGATGAGACACAGAATGATAGCAGGTCAGTCTTCAGATCACCCCTGATGTCATTGTTAGACCTATAGAAAATAGATGGTATTTGGTTTTATGGAGTAACTCACGCAACAGATATACTAACATACGACTAAGTTATGAGTAAGTTAGTTGAGAAAGACAAACCATGAAAAAATGAAAGGTCTGTAAGGAAAGAGGCATTACTCTGTGTATCAGACATCAAGAAAGAGGAAAAAAACCCAAAACCTGTGAATATGATCTTTGGGTGATGGCTGAAGAGAAGAGCAATGGGCTGATGGTTCACTGTGATCTGCCAAACCAAAAAGATCAGGGTGAAGCTCTGAGTAAGCAGTGGAGAGAGTACCAGAAGGCACATGATGGTATGGTAAGGGAAAGGAGTGTAGCAGGAGTACAAACCAAGCTGATGCCATCTTGTCTTCTCCCAGGGATCAGCACTGGGTTGGGTGCTGTTCAACATCTTCAGCAATGACACTGATGAGGGGACAGAGACTGCTCAGCAAGATTGCTGATGACACCAGACTGGGAGGCTTGGGTGATACAGCTAAAGACTGTGTGGCCACCCAGTGAGACTTGGACAGACTGGAGAGCTGGACACAGAGGAATCAAATATGGTTCAACAAGGAACAGTGCAGAGTCCTGCACCTGAGGAGGAATAATAGTACAGTAGGTACTTGATACAGGACTTGGTCCTGCTGGAGAGCAGCTCTGTGGAGAGGGACCTGGGAGTGCTGGTGGATAACAAGTTATGCATGGGACAGCAATGTGCCCTTGTGGCCAAGAAGGCCACTGGGATCCTGGGATGTATTAAGAAGAGTGTATCCAGCAGATGAAGGAAGGTTCTTCTTCCCCCCTACGCTGCCCTGGTGAGGCCTCATCTTGAATACTGCCTTCAGTTTTGGGCTCCCAGTTTTAGAGGGAGAGGGATCTGCTGGAGTGGGTCCAGTGAAGGGCTACAAGGATGATTAGGAGACTGGAGCACTGCGTTATGAGGAGAGGCTGAGGGACCTGGGGTGTTTTAGTCTGGAGAAGAGAAGACTGGGAGGGGATCTAATCAATGTCTATCAAAATCTGGGTGTCAGGAGGGAGGGGACAGGCTCTTCTCACTTGCTCCCTGCAATAGGACAAGGAACAATGGATGTAAGCTGGAGCACAGGAGGTTCCATCTCAACACAAGGGGGAACTTCTTTCCTGCAAGGGTCACAGAACACTGGAACAGGTTCCCCAGAGAGGCTCTGGAGACTTTAAAGACCTGAGCTAGACTGTATGGTCCTGCTCTGGTAGGGGGGGTTGGACTCAATGATCTTTTTGGGTCCCTTCCAACCCCTCACATCCTGTGATCCTGTGCTCTTTTTACTTCATAATAAAGAAGAAAGATTTAGAGAGAGATACTTTTCTAGATTTGATTGTACCTGCTAGATAAGTTCTGGATGAATAATATTAAACTTGGAGGTAGTTCGAATGAAGACAGGCAAGAAATAATGGGTTTGTGACATCTGGAAAGGTTATTAGCTTTCAGAGCAGGAAGAACCTGGTCCTCCCAAGCAACCAAAAAATCTCCAATATGTGCACTAAAGGGACCAATGTATTTAGCAAAGGTAGTTTTCAAATGCCATAGAGAACTCTCCTAAATTAATTTTTTTTTTCTTTTTCTGAAAGGCTGGTCCAAGTGGAAGGAAAAAGGCAAAATAAAGGAGTTCCAAAGATGTATCAGATCTTTTAAGACAAATAATTTCAGGATAATCTAGGAAAGCAGAACATAGATGAAGTTATTTCAGACGGATGCAGAACTGTTTGGAAATCCATATCCAGACAGAAACTTGGTGGTCCAGAGTTAAAATGGAAGGCAGTGTTGAACAGGGCTGTTCACTGTTCAGTTGTTTGCTTTATATCTGTTTATTTTCTGTGTGCATTGATTTAGTTTTTGATGGAAGTACTTAAAGTTAGAACAGTGCATTAGCTTTTTTTTTATCTGGAGCACACTGGGGAGAGAATTTGGGTATGTCAGAATCCAAAAATTGTCTTGAAAAATGGGAGAAATACAGTGACAAAGATGTATGAAGTCTGATGGTTGTGCTTCAAGGAGGAGGAACAACTGCTTCCCCAGAAATTCTGCAGGAAGTTACCATGGGCTTCCAGTGGATCATGAGCCAAACATGACTCTAGTTTGTCTAGAAAGGCAAACTTGTACTTTTGCAGTGGCTGGAAAGAATTGCCATAGGCAGTCTAGGGCAACATGATCTAGGTAATGCTGTGAAACTGGTGTAAGCAGAATTGATTATTCCTTGCCAGATGTATGAGGTAACCTTCCTGAGTTAAGCAAACCTCAACTGCAGTGCAGTTGTTTACACACTGCAGTTTCAGATAGATGGAAACTGAAAGGGGTTTAGCGCAGGAGAGGTAAGAGAGCTGTTTTCTGCATTGAAGTACAAGCTTTGCAAAGGCGAATGGAATGAATTGAGGAAGAAAAGGCTGAAGTGGGGCATATCTTCAAAGATATAAAATATTGCTGCAAAGTGGAAGGAGTTGATCCGTTGCCCATGTCCACAGTGAACAGGAAAGGAAGTAATCATCTTGCGTTATAGCATGGGGCTGAATTGTCCTAGTGTCAAAACTCTAGACAACATAGGAAGTGATACTCTTTGTAGGTTGTGTGATTTCAATGACAGAGAAACAGAACAGAAACCTGTCAGAACTGATGGTGGGGACCAGCAGTACAGTAGATGACTGAGATATCATCCAGGCATCTCTTTTTAATTTTTTTTTTTTAAATATCTGTTATTTATGGTTTAAGATGCTATATAAAACGGCACAAAAAATCAAAACGAAAAGATTTTCCAAGGCCCAAGCTGTTCTGTTTCATTGCTTTTTGGTGTTGTGTCTGTTAGGTGCATTTAGTGAGATAGAATCTGATACATTGGTGGTTTTAATGGCTTTTTGTTGTGGTTTTTTTTTTTTTGTCCTTGTTTTGTTGTTGCTTGATTGGTTTTGGGGGATGGTGGTTGGTTTTTATTTTCATTGGTATTTGACTGAAGAGTACAAGGCCAAGTGTAAGGTCCTGCACCTGGGTAGGCACAATCCCAAGCACAAATCCAGGCTGGGTGGTGAATGGCTGGAGAGCAGCCCTGAGGAAAAGGACCTTGGAGTCTGGGTTGATGAAAAGCTCAACATGAGCCTGCAGTGTGCACATGCAGCCCAGACAGCAACCGAGTCCTAGGCTGCATCAAGAGCAGCGTGGCCAGCAGGGCAAGGGAGGGGATTCTGCCCCTTTACTCTGCTCTCGTCAGACCCCACCTGGAGTACTGTGTGCAGTTCTGGAACCCTCAGCACAGGAAGGACATGGAAGTGTTGGAGCGGGTCCAGAGGAGGGCCACAAAGATGATCAGAGGGCTGGAGCAGCTCTCCTATGAGGACAGGCTGAGAGAGTTGGGGCTCTTCAGCCTGGAGAAGAGAAGGCTTCGAGGGGACCTGATAGTAGCCTTCCAGTATCTGAAGGGGGCCTACAGGAAGGCTGGGGAAGGATTATTTACAAGGTCCTGCAATGACAGGACAAGGGGCAATGGGTTTGAACTGGCAGAGGGGAGATTTAGACTGGATGTTAGGAGGAAGTTCTTTACAGTGAGGGTGGTGAGACACTGGCACAGGTTGCCCAGGGAGGTTGTGGATGCTCCCTCCCTGGAGGTGTTCAAGGCCAGATTGGATGAGGCTTTGAGTAACCTGTACTAGTGGGAGGTGTCCCTGCCTATGGTAGGGGGTTGGAACTAGATGATCCTTGAGGTCCCTTCCAACCTTACCATTCTATGATTCCTATAATGACTACTATTTTTTATACTTTGTATTTACTTCATAGCATTTCTGTATTTCCTTCATTCATAGACTCAGGATTAGGATTAGCAGAATTTGGCATGTCCCATCTGGGATATTAACCATTGTGCCACTGAAGTGTCTGGGAGATATATGTGTGTGTATATATAAAAAAATAAGATTTGGAGTTTCTAGAACCCACTTATGCTCTCCCAACTCTGGCCCAGTTCTAGCTTAGCAGTAGGTTTCTGTTTTTTGTTGAGTGTTACGTTTAAAGGCTGTGGAAAGCAGATAATCTGAGCCGATGAGATGATTATATGACTCTGATGTATTTGCAAATCAATTTTGGTTGGCGAATATGTCATCGGACAATAAGGCTGTCAAGCAAATTCAAAAGCTTGACAAAGTCTTGTTATACAAACAAGTGGTGTTAAATGCACAGCTGTTATCTGCTATGAAGATGAAACTTATGTCTGGCAGAACAGTAAATCCCCATATTTATGAAAGGACTATTTCATAAAAGCAGCAGGTCTTGATCTTCATGATATCCCCCCCTAAGATTTCCCATTTAACTTAAATTTGCTAAATCTTGTTTAGTATTTTTATTCATTCACAACGTGTTTTCCTCTGTGTTCTCATGGAGGCAAAAATGAATTCATCATAAATGATACAGGGTTTTGAGCATATTTTAACAGAAATATCCACAGTGTGCAGTCGTTTAAAAGCACATTTACAGAACATTGTTTTGCAACTGAAATGAAATGCAGACACTGAATATAGACACAGTATTTGGAAGATGACAGAGGACACTTGTCATTCCCATCTCTAGTGTTATTGCTACGAGTTGTCATGTGTGGCTGAGCTCTCAGAACTTCCCAATCCTTGTCATGGCGCATGCAGCTTCTGCAGTGTGCTTCTGCATTTAGAAAAGTTGAGTGGCTTAGAGCTGAGAGTCGGTTTCTTGGTTCCTTTTATGTTCTTTAAACATTGGAAGCAATCAGATGCTGATTACATTTAGAGTTCTCTCTAACCGGTATACTTGGAAAAGGGCAAGCTATATAATTTGTAGGAAATATGCATCCAGCAAAAAGAAGTTAAAAGACAGAATAGTTTCAATCTGGAGAAAAGGTAGAGTTTTCCCCACTAATCCTGAGTCCAGTTTGTTATTGGATGCTCATCCACACCTTCATATCTCAGAAATTCCATACTATCAATTAAGAAGGTTTTACTTCTTTGGATAAAGTAGAAAAGGATAATTTGGAATAAAGCTGGGACTTACCCTCCTGGAGCTAGTCGTGGGCTTAGTTCATAGAGCACAAACTCTCTGGTCTAGTCTGAGTGCTCTTTAAGGTCTGGTGGACTCAGCTGTACTGGTTGCTGACCAGTACACTTTGAAAATCAACTACTAACAGCCTAATTTAGATTAGGGAAGCTGCAACAAAACCACTTTTAGGTTTGCAGAGGTATTTCTGGCAGTCTGAGCCCAATGCAGTAATACTCTGGGTTTTGCACACGAGGTTGTTTAGGTCTTTTGGGGTTCTGTGCTTTCATATCTCTTTCTGATGTTACTCATCAGATTGTAAGTTTGACTCTGTGAGATGCTCATCTGCTATAATCTACCTGCGTTTAAAAACACTATTTCTAGTATTTATTGTATAAGCAAAGATAATCAGAACTAGTTTGTTCTTGTGTATTCTTCAAAGGGAATTTACATTTAATTTAGTATTTTTAAGGCAATTGTACAGCTGAAATTAATTTCAATCCGACCAATGGATATTGCTTCTACCAGAGACAGGAGCAGGCATATTTCTCTGGCTGTTTAAATAATGGTAGCTCTAGGTCCAAAAGTTCTTAACAGGGCTGTTTTGGAAGCTTGCCTTATGTCTCTATTCCCTAAAAGTTGTGTGGGTTTTTTTTTTGTTTGTTTGTGATTGGGTTTTTTTTTTGTTTGTTTGTTTTAGTATCCATAAGCAGCCATTGATTTTTCTAACCTAATTTGCTCACTGATATATTTAATATCAAGCCAGATCTGCCATCCATCTACAAATCACCCTGGCTTTACAGGCCAAATCTACCATCCTGCTACAAATCACAATGAGTTTAGTCAAGAAATTAGGAGGCTTAACTTTTCTTGAAAGTAAAATATTCTTAAGCTACTTACTTCAGCCTGCTCTCACAGCTCAACTTGTGATTGTGTTTGGTGCAGTTTCTGGCTTAAGGCATAACACAAATCATATTGTAGCTGACTCAGATTCTGGCAATCAGAATGGTTGTGTGAAATCTTTCTCTTTAAACAAAAAGTTACTTAACTTTTTTTGGATTTGTTTTTAAATTAAACAATTCTAGAAATAGCAATTTAAAGAAAAGACAAAATTCTGCTGAATTAGAAGGATGCGTATATTACAAGAGCAATAGTACCAAAACTGTAAACTACTGCCATGGGTTAAGATAAATCTGCTGTGATATTCATACCAACTTCAAAATTTAAGTGCTGGCTGGAGGAAAGTAATATGAGGCATGAAGTTCAGATAGTGAAATGAGAGGTTTCCTGTTCTGGTTTCTGCTTCTGAGTTCCAGGTTTTGGTTGTTGGCCTTTCTCAACAGGGCTGGCAGTGAGAGGTGGAAGTTGGTTAGTGTGCTGCTGTTCTGCTTTGTGTTGGGTTTGGTTATTCCCCCCCCCCCCTCCCTGCATTACGCTGTGGTTTTCCTGCAGATAGGCTAAGTTTTGGTTGTTGGTCCTTCTCAACAGGGCTGACAGTGAGAGGTAGAAGTTTGTTGGTGTGCTGCTGTTCTGCTTTGTGTTGGGTTTGTTGGGTGGTTTTGTTTTTTGGTTTTTTTTTTGTTTGTTTGTTTTTGTTTTTTTGGTTTTTGCATGTGTTTTTTTTTTTTTTTCCCCCCTGCATTACATGGTGTTTTTCTGCAGATAGGCTAAGTTAAGGGAATTGTGCAATGAATTGTTAGCTGAGGTAATTTTACATGATGTTATTTTATTTTAAACTCTTGCCTCAACTCTTTATCTCAACCCAGAGTTTTTGTGGTTTGCTTTTCCCTTGCTTCTCTGCTGGGAGGAGGTGGGCAGGTTGACCTGTTCACAGTGTTTTGACCTGTTCCAGTTACTTAATTGCAATTAATTGATTATTATGTTTACGTACTGGATTTCTTTGATGTGATAAACTCCATTATAAAAATTTTTTTTTTCATAAAATCCACTCCCAAAATATGTTTCTAGAGGTAAATTTTCAGTCTTAGTAAGAAGGAGAATGTTAAAATACAATCATCTTGATTTCTTACAGATTTCACAAATCATTCAAAAGCAACCTGATAGCTCCCCTTAAACTTATGCCATGAGTTTCAGCTGTATACTGACAGACTTTCATCTTTTTGTCTGCTTCAGTGAGCAGAAATTTGTGGAATTTGT
Source organism: Eubucco bourcierii (assembly GCA_013396675.1). NCBI lineage: Eukaryota > Metazoa > Chordata > Aves > Piciformes > Ramphastidae > Eubucco > Eubucco bourcierii. Next base: position 40,369 of record VWZE01021583.1, read on the forward strand.
ATTCGGGAATTGCCATGGGCTCATGCCATATAATTCAGTAACAGTGCCTATATTTCAAATAGTGTTAGTTTTGATCAGTGTTTAAGCTCAGCACACCAGAAATCCATTGCTATTATATGTCAAATGTACAGTATTACATATAGAATGTTCCTAAGGATAACCATCATATATACAATCTCATGTAGCTCTATTTCAATTTCATCTGACATTATGTTTTTATGTAACTTTGAGGGTGGTAAGCCTAGGGAAGTATTTTTAGAAGAGGTGGGTATGTCCCCAGTTGGATTTTCTAAAGCAGCGAGTAAAATCCTACCGTTTTCTCTGTAACAGATTTGTCCAGCTCTCATAGAATAGACCTTCACATGCTTTAAATCCCATATTATCCTGTGTTCTAAGGGATAGGTTTCACTTATGATGCTATTGCTTTCCTCAAAAATAGCCTTCCTCAAAAATAGCTCATCTGTACTTTACTCAGTGTGGCTCCCTGTAACATTGTCATAGAATCATAGAATGGTAAGGTTGGAAGGCACCTCAAGGATCATCTAGTTCCAATCCCCTGCCATAGGCAGGGACACCTCCCACTAGTACAAGTTATTCAAGGCCTTGTCCAACCTGATCTTGAACACCTTCAGGGAGGGAGCATCCACAACCTCCCTGGGCAACCTGTTCCAGTGCCTTACCACCTTCACTGTAAAAAAAACCAACAAACTTCCTCCTAACATCTAGTCTAAATCTCCCCTCTGCCAGTTTAAACCCATTGCCCCTTCTCCTCTCATTACAAGACCTTGTAAATAGTCCCTCCCCAACCTTCCAGTAGGCCCCCTTCAGATACTGGAAGGCTACTATCAGGTCCCCTCGAAGCCTTCTCTTCTCCAGGCTGAAGAGCCCCAACTCGTTCAACCTGTCCTCATAGGAGAGCCACCTACTGAATTACATAGATGTAACTCCCAAGCATTCCACACAGCTATGGGTTGTAGGGCTTGTAGTAATAGGAAGAGAGAAAGCAGCTTTAAACTTGAGGAGGGCAGATTTAGACTGGATAGTAGGAAGAAATGCTTTACAGTGAGGGTGATGAGACACTGGAACAGGTTATCCAGGGAGATTGTGGATGCCCCATCCCTTATGATGTTCAAGGCTAGGTTTGATGAGATATTGAGCAAACTGGGATGAGTGGAAGGTGTCCTTGCCCATGGCAGGGGAGTTGGAACTAGATGACCTTCCAATCTAAACCACTCTATGAAAGGAATTAACTTGAAATTCTGTGAGAGTAAAGTACAGTAGACTGTGGATTTTTTTAGTTTATTTATCAAAACAAAACTTCTAAATAAAAAGTCCTGAAAACCTCACAGTCTAAAAAAAATATGCTTATGTTTGAGATATTAAGGGTCAAGAATGGTATCACGTGAAAAGAGCTAAGAACAAACTCCAGATCCATGCACTTGGAGCACATGAACATTAATACTAGGCATTACAGGGCGGTGTACTGCAGTGGTGCAATATGGCTGTGGCAGGCAGCTTTTCTCATTAGCCTGTTGTCCTTTCAATCATTTTTCTGGGTGACTAGATAGTATTGCTACTTGGCAATGCATATATTCAAAATTATAATTTCTTGCTTGTACATCGAGTTTGTACTTTCCTTATAAACAAATCTAAAGGTGTCCTGTGGGGGGATTTACAAAGATGACTCAGTTTCGTTTTACTTTTGACAGATTTCTTGTCATGTGTCATTGACAGTGAAAGGAAAATTATTCTGATGGATAGGTAGAAAAAGAAACCACAAATTGTATTTCGCTACCAGAAACTTCATGCACATGGGCTGGCTGTGTTTTGATAGTGTGAGTGGAACACCAGATGTCAACTAACTGATGTAAACAGAAGTTTCAACACACATTTATGAATAAGAAATTCTCTGTATTTAATAGAATCATAGAATTGTTTTGGTTAGAAAAGTCCTCTATAATCAAGTCCAAATGTCAGTCTGACACCACCATGAACATTGAATCATGTCCCAAAGTGCCAGAGGCAGTGACTCCATTACCTTCCTGGACAGCCTCTTTTCCGGTGCCTGACCACTTTCTGTAAAGAAATTTCCCCTAATATCCAATCTAAAACTCCTATGGAACAGTTTCAGGCTGTTTTCTCTTGTCCTATCACCTGATACTAGCAGGAAGAGATCAACTCCCACTTTGCTACAACCTGCTTGCAGGGAGTTGTAGAGAGCAATGAGGTCTCTCCTCAGCCTTTTGAGACTAAACAATCTCAGTTCCCTCAGCTGCTCCTCACCAGCCTTGTTATCCAGAATCTTCAGTAGCTTTGTTGCCCTTCTCTGGACAAGCTCAAGCAGCTGAATGTTCTTCTTGTAATGAGGTGCCCAAAACTGAACCCAGCATTTGAGGTGCAGGGTCGCCAGTGTTAAGTACACTTCCCTACCTCTCCTGGTCACACTATTCCTGAGCTGCTGAAATGAGCTATTCAACAGTTACCTTTGAGTATGACTGGGGCCGTATCTTGAACTGAGAAGGGGAACACTGCCGGAGAGAGGTCTTGTTTCTCTTCTCAAGGGGGAATAGAAAGTCTCAGGGAATTCAATAAGGATGTTGAAAATGCATCATGTGGTGTTTTGAAATGCTGTTATAAATCACTGTATATAAACTCAGGATGTATAGATCAGAAAAATAGATTTTAAGAGAGTTAAAACTTTGCCATGTAAGTAACAGAAGAGTGGACTTCAGATCAGATGGCTCTACACTGACAAGGTTGAAGATTTAAAATATTTAGCAAGATAGACCCTTTAACTTCATTTCCCCTGCGAAGCAGTCTAAACTCTATCCAAATCATTAAATTAATCTTTAGTGGCCTCTGGAAAATCAAAATTTCATTTCTTTAGCATGCAAATGATACTATTAAGGTTTGAAAATACACAGCGCACGAAAAAAAAAAATCATCCACCTCTCTAGTCTGGTCTGGTCTGAAATCTTCAGCACGGTTACATTATAGATAGAGAATATAAAAAGTTAAAATGTATTATTGCAATTAGATGGCAATAACTAGCTTCATTTGCAGGATAGAAAGATTAGTCTTTTCATGGACAAAGCATATGTGGATGCACTGGAAACTGAATGGTATAAAGGGAAAAAATGTGTATACCTATTGTAGTATCACCTTGATTTTTGCAGTAAATTTTGAGACCATCTATTTTAGTAGAGTTTAGGTGAGTCAGCCTTAAATGAGTACTGCTGAGCACTTCCCTCTCTTAGAGGACTTGATGCCAAGAGAGACCTGATGATCCCCTGGCTTCAACTTAGCTGCTTTGGGTCACCAATCATGGTTCCCTGGGAATGCAGTGGCAGCAGCTTGGTGAGAGCATCTCAGAAACACACCCCCAACACACCATGGGAGGAAACCACATTCTGTGCATGGCTGCTCTTTGTTTGCTTGTTTTGTTGGAATCTATTTAGTGTTGTTGCAGGATTTTTGTTTGTTTTGGTTTTGTTTTTTAGAGCTATGTATGAGTGCATCTTAGTGAGGTGCCCCATGTTAGTGGACCTGATGTCTGTGCATCTGGATGCTCTTGATGCTTTGCTCATGCTTCTTCCCATCCTGCAGTGCTGAGGCTCATCTGTATACCTTGCAGGGCTGGTTACTGAAAGGGTATGGGACTTTGTCAAGGGCAGTGCTGGGTGCCAGAGACCACATTGTCCAAGACTGTTTGGCCACTTGAGGCCAAGTGTGGAGCACTACCAAGTTCAACAGCCAAATTCATAGGCCAGCGTCAGTGGTGTGACCCAGGAAGAGGAGCTGCCAGCAGTCCTTGCAGCTGGTGCTTCTTTTTTGGGTGCCAAATCAACGTGCAAATGCACATCACTGCATCATGTATTTTCTTCCTGTTTGGTGCCTGTATTTCAGGAGACACAGGTGGCTGAGGGATGGCCTTGGCTAGCGGAAGCTCTCAACCCACAGTTATCGCCAGGGAGGTGGCAACAAGGAGCCAGGAACCTATAGCTTTTGTGAGGATACACTGAATGTGTGCAGTCTGCTGTAATGGAGAAGAGTGCCTGCAACCAGCCCAGAGCCATGGAACTCTGGCAAGCAGGGCTGTTCACAAACCACTTCTGCTTCTCTTCTGCTCGTTCCCTGGTCGCTTTGGCCTCTCTATAGTTAGTCCAGACACTTGTGCTTTTCTCTATCTAAAAATATGGTTTAAGAAATCTTGCTGTTCTGAATTTAGAAACGTTTTGGTCATCTGCTGTAAAGGCAGAAATTCCTGGTAGGTCTAACTGAAATCACGAGCCAAACTGAGGGCCTGTCATAAACTGTCAGGTCCCGAAGCCTTCACACAGTTTAAAATGAGCAAAGATACTGATGTAAGGAATTGAAGAGTGTGTAAGGGAGGTTAGTGCTGAGTAACCTGAAAGATGTCTCTGCTTAAATGGGTTTATGTTCTGTTTTTAAAACAGCCTCTGTATTTTGGACATGTTGATTCAAATCTAGACAGACTGTGATTAGTCTTTTGCTGATTAATGAACCAGAAAAGACCTAATGGAGCTTACTGTTAAACCAAATTAAAATACTGTATGTGCTTCAAGAGGAGTTGGAGCTTAAATGTTTCAATACTTGATGGTTTTAGGGAAGTACCATTAAGTTTAGAATTGGATGTAGCTGTGCTGTGTTTTTGCATGTTAAGTTTCCTGTGAATATTTGCAATGTTTCTGAGGTACGCTGAACCAGAGTGGTGTTGAAAAAAAAGCAAGAACATCCAAACAACTGGTGCTTGGTAAAGCTGATTGCTCTGTTGCTTCCATTTCGTGTGAGCAATACATTAAGGGCTCATGAAATACTAATATTTCAAAATACTTAACTCAGTAATCAGATGTGCTAGTGTTTCTTCATTTATAGATAACAGTAGGAGTGTCTTTTCTTCTTTTGAGGGACTAATATCACATCCTGCAGCAGCCTACAGCATGGTGAGCTGGGGAGGAGCAGAGAAGGAATGATTGAACAAATGGTCTGCAAGAAGCTGGATATAAGCAGCTGGCTATAGACTCTCCAGCCTATACCCATCTCCTTACAGACCACAACTGTGAAGTCACTATGAGAATGTTATTGTGCATGGGTTTGTGATGGCTTTCCCACTTCATATGCCGAGATGGTAATAAGACCAGGGAGAATTTTCCCTAAGCTGTTACTTGCATAATAACATATTTAGAGTAAAATTTAAAGAGTTGTGTGGCAGGTAGGTGAAAGTGAATTGGCTATTCTACCATGTAAATCCTTCAAAAATACCTGGAAAAAAAAAAGTGATCGCAGAATCATAGAATGGTTAGATTGGAAGGGACCTCAAGGATCATCTAGGTCCAACTCCCTGCC
>VWZE01021583.1:49123-61582 GCA_013396675.1 Eubucco bourcierii
GCTGTCTGGGCTGCATGTGCACACTGTAGGCTCATGTTGAGCTTTTCATCAACCCAGACTCCAAGGTCCTTTTCCTCAGGGCTGCTCTCCAGCCATTCACCACCCAGCCTGTATTTGTGCTTGGGATTGTGCCTACCCAGATGCAGGATTTTACACTTGGTCTTGTTGGATGTCTAAATGATATCTTCCCTATCTTTCCCTGATACATTACTGAAACATGTTCTCTTTCAGAATAATTGCCTCCTGATGGTCTCACCTTTCTCCACACTTAGAAGAGAAATATTAAAAAAAAAAAAAAATCAAATCAAGTCTGCATGCATCACTGTTTGATGATATGTGGTATATGGGTTTTACTCCTGGGATGGTTTGGGAGTTCCGTGCTTCCCCCCCGCCCTGCTTTGTAAAATCACTCAGATTAGACTCAGCTGGCTGGAATTTAAGGACTGAAGCTCTATTTACAGCTGAGCACAATGTACAAGCAGATATATACACTATAGACAGGAACAATTACAGAACTACACAGGTTAAAGGTAATACAGAAAACACAATGTCCCTCCCAGAAATCAGAGACCCCAGGAGGGGCTCCCAACCACCCTTCCATCTTCTGCCCACCCCTATACCTTACCCCAAGGTTTGCCTTATGCGCAAGGTGAATTTGGAGGATCGGCCAAGGGGCGTTAGGATAAAAGTGGTTAGTGAGATTACTCGGCGGAGAGAAGAAAAAAAAAGCTAGACAGCCTGACAGTGTCTGTGCCAGAGTGTCTTATCTATATTTATACTCTTCAACATCTCAGCAAGCCTATAAGTGAAGTAGACATCAACATTGTTTCCTTTTCTCAGCCTGTAATATAATTTTCTCCATTAAAATATTCCAATTAGCCTCAAACTAGCACAACTCCCCAAAAGTTGCTAGATATTTCATTGTTGGGCAAAAAAGTAATTCAGAATATATGAAGTGGTTAAAAACAAAACAAAATGAAAGCAAACAACCAAAACAAACCCAAAAGTAATTTGAGAAAAATGTACTTAATCTTGCACAAATGCTGTGCAAGAAGAACTACTGATCATGGTGATGGTCTCATCATTCATTGTATGTAATTCTTCAGGTAGTAAAATTACTGAGTTTTGTATTGATATAGTATGTAGCAAAATAAAATGCAGTGCTGAATATTGTCAGTACTTGACATTTAGAACCAAAATGTGACTGTTCTGATTAAGCATGGAGGTCACTTGAATATTTCTGTTTGCCACTTTTGAGTGTGTCTTGCATTCTTTTCTCATCAAAACTCATTCTTACAAATTCAGAATCCCAAGTCCTAAAAATCCAGGGTTTAAGTTTTGCAAAAATTTGCATTACGAAGAAGTTAGTGGATGAATAAGTGAGGAAATGGATTCAATTATAGAGGAAACAAACTCACATGTATTTGTTTAACAATTTGCTGGAAATTGCAAACTGTAAAGTGACTGTGCTGTATTATTCAGGCAACCATACAGTGCTAACTCTTCTACTGCTTGGATCAGTCTATCACTCAGGTTGGTGAACAACTAAGGAAGTGAAGTGTGATTGTTAGAAGGCAATGAGATGTCTGCCATTGAGTCAGATTAGAAAAATAGGACCTTTGCTCCATGTCTGATACTTTCCACAAAACTTCTGTACTTTGAAAGGTGCCGTGCTGAGACTTGACATCTTTGAAAATACTTGGAGAAGTAAAAAATTATGAATATGTGAGAGAATAAAAAGAAAAAAACCCACAATACTAGAATAGTATCTAAGGTCATGAGGGAAAATGCCTTTATTTATAGATAATGATTATGGTTTTTTTTCTTTTGGTGTTCTCAGCAGTTTTTTCAATCCCCTCGGTCTTAAGTGGTATCACTAGTCCAATATATTATCATTCCACAGACACAAGGAAGCTGTAAAATATAACTGCTTTTCAATACTTGTTGTAATAAGCTTTAATTAAGTGCTTGTGATCTGTAAGTATAGATAAAAGAAGGGGAAATGCATTTTAAAATAAAGTAATTATTCAAAGTTTGTTAAATTGAATTTCCTCTTTGCTATAGTTAGCTGAAGAAAACCTCAGGTTAGTCTATGGTAGATTTCTTTTGGCAGCATAGGAGATCCTCCATAATGTCCTAGGGAGTTAATGAGCAGTCTGTTTCTTGTGACATCAGGTCGTTCCTTCCTGAGACTTTTCTTGTCCTGTTATTAAAGCCAATTAGAAATCCTTAAGGGGTAAAAGTGAATCTCTTGAAAGGGCTGGAATGTGACTGGTCTTTTTTCACTAGCTACTTCCCTGCAGAATACAACATCATCTAATGATCAAAAACTGCCTAAAGCCTTTCATGTAGGCAATGTAGGTGTCATGCAATCAAAATTTTGTGGTTTTTTCCATAGGTAGCCTGGAGATGCTTTCATATTCCTCCCACAAACCTGCTGAATTGCAGCATGAGTTACTTGGTACCTCTTTCCCACAAAAATGTCTTGCACATGCAAACTTTCATCTTTCATATTGGGGTGATTTTGTGTTCTGATATGTTGAAAAGTGTAGGTGTTTTGCTAACTGCAAGGAAGCTTAGTCATGACAGTGGCTAAGTTCAGAGTCACAGGTGATCCCCTGTCTAATGGCACATTTCTTACCAGTGAATGGTTTGATGAGGGTAAGAATTTTTAAAATTGTGTTATGCACTACGAATTTAGAGCAGTGCAAACTAACTTGTATAGAATGTAGTTATAATGGATTTTTTTCCCTCTCTTTATTGTGTATGGATCAGGGCCAGATTGAATTAGAATGTCTCTAATTTCTGTGCATTAGGGATGGAGTAAGGTCAGAAATATCCAATAACATTTTCTCTGTGGAAAGAATGTACACAGAGTGAAATGCAGATGCAAATGAGTAACACCAACAACCTTTTCATTCTGATTCATAGCTCCAGTGTTAATAGCTGTTATTCTTGGACTAGTATTTTACAGTTATTGTTAAAATGACCTGACATCTTGCTGGCAGCACAAAATACTATCAGTTGATAATGAAGATTACTACTTGTCTATGGAATTTCTTGCTCTAACTCTATTCATAATTCTGGTGCATGAGAGTGTTTGTTTGTCAGAGGCAAATAGTTTGATGTTTACTGCCACTCAGATTGTAGCTTTTGCAGTGCAGTAGGAAACCAGTTTCTGGACTTTGATGAATTTGATTACTCTGAAATCTCAGCTGATTGAATTAATTCCCAACTCATTGTAATTATTGAAACTATTTCTACTGATTTCAGTAATCTTACTAGAACTATTAAAAAACCCAAACAAATCCAGCAAAACAAAAAGCAACCAAACCAAAGAAAATAACCCCTAAACAACAGCAACAAAAGCAAAGCCACAAAACCACCACCAAAGCAAAACCTGCAAAAAGAATGAACTACATTGTTTGAAAATACTTTGGTAGTTTTAAACAAACAAAAAAAAATATGGTAAAGGAGTTTGGTCTTGTCCTATTTTTTTGGCCCAATCTTTATTTCATAACTTTTCTGCTGAAAGAGTCAAATGCAGAATTTCCTTGTTTCATACCTGGTTAAATATTACATGATATAAATTACATTTTTATTTTAATCTTGTATTTTATCAGATAAATATAAAATATTGTCACCCACTTTGATTAGGCTAGAGTATTTCAAATTGGGTTGGTGTACTTCAGGTCAGTTTCAGTAGTATTACAGAAGCCCTTCTTAAGTGTTCCTCCCCTGTATCCTACACTATCCTCACACTAAACCTTTATAACTTTGGCAAAGACACAGAATTTTAAAATAGAATTTAAATGAGTTATCAAAATCATTAAATATTACTTCACATTTTCTCCTGTTAGTTTGTGTTAGGTAAATAAAAGAGGTTCTGTGTCTTGTATTAAGCCAAAGTTATCTTTATGATTCCTGTACTTTCATCTGAGCCACAGCAAAGGAAAATGGCACATGCTGAGCAACTTTTTTATGCTTGTGGTAATCTCACTGTGACAGATTTACTTTAATCTGTCAATGATTCATGTTCAACACAGACGTGAATTAATGTTAAGAGAATTAAAAGAATAGGTAAAGCTTTTCTCTTTAAACAGAGGACAAAAAACAGGCAGGGAATTGAATACCTCTAGCCAAGACAATTAATATATCAAAGAATGTTCCTTAGGCTAGAACCAAAGATCAGGTGCTCTTGCCATGAGGGAGAGGAATTTGCTTTGGGAAAAAAAAAAAAGCACCAGCAAAACTAAACTAAACTAAAAATGACACTTACTGCTCTCTCGTAGAAATGGGAATGGCAGTAAAAGATGACTAGATATAACTAGGATGAGATATGATGGATGAATGAGGGAACTGGCAGATGAAGTTGCCAAACCACTGTGCATCATATTTGAGAAGTCATGGCAGACTGGTGAAGTTCCTGCTGACTGGAGGAGGGCAAACATAACACCCATCTTCAAGAAGGGTAAAAAGAATGACCCTGGAAACTACAGACCAGTCAGCCTCACCTCTGTGCCTGGCAAGATCATGGAGCAGATCCTGCTGAAAGCCCTGCTAAGGCAAATGGAAAACAAAGCAGAGGTGATTGGTGGGAACCAGCATGGCTTCACCAAGGGCAGATCTTGCCTGACAAATTTAGTGGCTTTCTATGATGAAGTCACAGCGACAGTGGACAAGGGAAAGGCAGCTGATGTCATCTACCTGGACCTGAGTAAAGCATTTGACTCTGTCCCACATGACATCCTGGTCACCAAACTGGAAAAGCATGGACTTGATGGATGGACCACTCGCTGGATAAGGAATTGGCTGGATGGTCGAACCCAGAGAGTGGTGATCAACGGCACAATGTCCACCTGGAGACCAGTGACAAGTGGTGTCCCTCAGGGGTCAGTGCTGGGACCAGTGCTGTTTAACATCTTTGTCAGTGACATGGACAGAGGAATGGAGTGCACCCTCAGCAAGTTTGCAGATGACACCAAGCTGTGTGGCACAGTCGACTTGCTAGAGGGCAGGGATGCCATCCAGAGGGACCTGGACAGGCTGGAGAGTTGGGCCCAGGCCAACCTGATGAAATTCAATAAGGCCAAGTGTAAGGTCCTGCACCTGGGTAGGCACAATCCCAAGCACAAATACAGGCTGGGTGGTGAATGGCTGGAGAGCAGCCCTGAGGAAAAGGACCTTGGAGTCTGGGTTGATGAAAAGCTCAACATGAGCCTGCAGTGTGCACATGCAGCCCAGACAGCCAACCGAGTCCTAGGCTGCATCAAGAGAAGCGTGGCCAGCAGGGCAAGGGAGGTGATTCTGCCCCTTTACTCTGCTCTCGTCAGACCCCACCTGGAGTACTGTGTGCAGTTCTGGAACCCTCAGCACAGGAAGGACATGGAAGTGTTGGAGCGGGTCCAGAGGAGGGCCACAAAGATGATCAGAGGGCTGGAGCAGCTCTCCTATGAGGACAGGCTGAGGGAGTTGGGGCTCTTCAGCCTGGAGAAGAGAAGGCTTCGAGGGGACCTGATAGTAACCTTCCAGTATCTGAAGGGGCCCTACAGGAAGGCTGGGAAGGATTATTTACAAGGTCCTGCAATGACAGGACAAGGGGCAATGGGCTTAAACTGGCAGAGGGGAGATTTAGACTGGATGTTAGGAGGAAGTTCTTTACAGTAAGGGTGGTGAGGCACTGGAACAGGTTGCCCAGGGAGGTTGTGGCTGCTCCCTCCCTGGATGTGTTCAAGGCCAGATTGGATGAGGCCTTGAGTAACCTGTACTAGTGGGAGGTGTCCCTGCCTATGGCAGGGGGGTGGAACTAGATGATCCTTGAGGTCCCTTCCAACCTTACCATTCTATGATTCTATGATAATGCATAGGCATTTTGTGTAGCAATAATTAAACACATCTAAGAAGCCAGTCAAACATTAAAGAAGTATGACTCCTTTATGAAGAGAGTCTGGACACAGCAACTTGGTACCTGGCTAAGAGCCAAGTGACCAGATGAAGAGAGAGGATGTTTCTGGTCTGGCTTCCATTTGGTGTGTTTCTACATAATTGATCTAGTGTCTATTGAAGTAGAAAAACTCTCTTTGGCTTGAATGCTGCTGATGTAGTAATCACAGAATTACAGGATGTTAAGGGTTGGAAGTAACCTCAAAAGATCAAGTCCAACCCCTCTGTTGGCACAGGAGCACCTAGTGCAGGTCACACAGGAATGCGTCCAGGCAGGTTTTTCATGTCTTCAGAGAAGAAGACTCCACAACCTCTCTGGGCAGCCTGCCCCAGGTCTTTGTCAGGCTCACAGGGATTATAAATCTTGTGCTCCATAAACCTGGCATTGGAAACAGATTTGCCTGGGTCATTGGGAAGCCCTTGCCTGAGTGAATGAAATACATCCTAAAACATACTTGAGTTATATTTCAAAAAATCTCCAAATGAAGCAAGACCATATTTCTAAGGGAACTACTGGAGAGAGTCCAATGTAGGGCTATGAGGATGATGAAGGGAATGGAACATCTGTCTTAGGAGGAAAGGCTGAGAGACCTGAGGCTGTTTAGCCTGGAAAAATAAGGCTAAAAGGGGATCTGATCAATATCTATGAATGCTTTAAGGAAGGATAGGTGATAAGAAGCTAGGACCAGCATCTCTTCACTGGTGTCCAGTGATGAGAGGAGGGCAGTGGATACAAACTGGAGCACAGGCAGTTCCAGCTCAACATGAGGAAAAAACACTTTACTATGAGGATGAGAGTACTGGGACAGGCTGCCCAGAGAGGTTGGGGAGTCTCCTTTTCTGGAGAATTTCAAAACCCACTTGAATGTGTTTTTGTGTGACCTGCCCTAGGTGAACCTCCATTGGCAGAGAGATTGGACTGGATGATCTCCAGAGGTCCCTTCCAACCTCTACCATTCTGTGATACCATTTCCCTTAAATACCCACTTCTGGACTATGTGTTGCTTTGGAGAAATACTGATTTGTCAGTATTTGTATGGAGGCTATTTTGAGTTTTCATTAAAATTTGAGAAAAAGGCAATACTTGTCCTTCACGCTTTTAGTAGAGAAAAAATGCTGTCATTTTCAGAAGCAAATGATTGTATCAATTTCTTCATTTTCCTGGTTTTATGTCAAGGTTAAAAGAACCAAATGTACCGGGGTTAGAAAACCTCAGTGTCGGCATGAGTTAAAGTACACCAGCACTACATTTCTGCACCAGTCACAACCGATAAGTTCAAACCCACATCAACTAAGGTTATTGTACCCTTGACTTGAAATGTAAAGGTTAATGCAGAAACAATCACTTAACTCTGTTAAACTTCTTCCTTGTCAAATCACATACTGCTAATGAGTTTTTGACTGTGAGTTCGGCTATGTGAATTGTCAGGTTTCTTCTGCATTCCTGCAGTAGGAGCAGATATTGGGGCAGAAATACCAATGTTATGGTAACTTCTTTACTTCAGCTTGAATAAATGATTGTAAATTAAGGGAAATTAAGAGTTGATTGGTATAAGTTTAGAGACAAAGTATTCCAGAGAGACTACAAAGTCTTGGGGGCGGACATGGTACATATAATTGTTTGTTCTCTTTTCCTCCCGTAACTGGTTCACAACTCTGCCTTTGCTCTGCTCCCAGCACCTGTGGCCACTGCCTCTGCTTAGTGGGGCAGTTTGTGGCCTCTCCTGCCAAGGTAATTCCTTGCTATGCAGTTTTGACCTCACCTGGGTCAAGTTCCTGATCAAGGACCTGATCAAGGTCTCATGTGTCCAGCCTGAGGAGGGAATGGAGGCCTGGTAGACCTGTCTTTGGAGGGGCACTGCTCGTGGCCCTGCTGAGCTGGGGGGAGATTTTGGAAGGTTTTGACCTGGTATGCCCAGGTGGAGAACTGAGCCTAATTTGTGTATGCATTCCTTTTCTCTGGATACCCTTTGTGTTTCTGTGTATGTTTGCAAATAGCATTTGTATTTTACCACTGATTCTGTGTGAGTGTATTTCATAGAATGGTAAGGTTGGAAGGCACCTCAAAGACCATCCAGTTCTGACCCCCTACCATATGCAGGGACACCTCCCACTAGTACAGGTCACTCAAGGACTCATCCCACCTGGCCTTGAACACCTCCCTGAGCAATCTGTTCCTGTGTCTCACCACCCTCACTATAAAAAACGTCTTCCTAACATGCAGTTTGAACCCATTGCTCCTCGTCCTGTCATTGCAAGGCCTTGTAAATAGTCTCTCTTCAGCCTTCCTGTAGGCCCCCTTCAGATACTGGAAGTATACTATAAGGTCTCCTCAAAGCCTTCTCTTCTTCAGGCTGCAGAACCCCAACTCTTGTAGCCTGTCCTCATAGGAGAGCTGTTCTAGCCCTCTGAGCATCTTCATGGACCTGCTCCAACAATTCAATGTCCTTCCTGTACTGGGGCCTCCAGAACTGCACATAGGCTTCCAGATGGGGTCTGGTGAGAGCAGAGTAAAGGGGCAGAATCCGCTCCCTTGAACTGCTGGCCACGCTGCTCTTGATGCAGCTCAGGACTCAGTTGACTGTCTGGGCTGTGTGCGCACACTGCAGGCTCATGTTGAGCTTTATTTTACTCCCTTGGGAGTAAAATACTTGTACTGTCCTTTTGCTCTGGGCAGCTTGTGTCTCAAAACCATGGGCATAAATGCATATAATATCTCTTTTTTTAAAAAATAACTAAGCGTATATTGAAACACAAGCAAGCAGAAGATGGAATACGTGAACAAGTACATGCCAAATAGCGCTGCAGACTTGTCTTTTGCAGAGCCTTAAATACTGTGTGAAGAGAGATTAGAAATCTTTGACAAGGAAGTTTTGGATTTTGCCTTCTCTGTCCATCCTTGATATTTTCTTTGAAGCTTGTTCAAGTTTGTCGTATGACATATCTTTTAGTCTAAATCAGAATGGGAGGGTTTTTGCATTGAAAAGTGTAGCCAAGCCAACATTTTTTTTTTTGTCTGTCTTTTAAAGACAAAGACAGCCCAGAAATCTGTATAGCGAGATATATCAAGTGACTCTTTCATGAAGGAGTTAACCTCTGTCCTCATTTTATATGTATACACATATAGAGTATATCTGTATTTCTTCAATTCTTACATTTGGTGAAAACATGGGTTTGGTTTTTGGTTTTTTTGTTTGTTTGTTTTTGTTTTGTTTTGGTTTTTTTTTGTCTAAAAATAATAGCCAGATATTTTTCTTAGGGAAACAGACATCCACAGGTTAAAAATCTGGTAGCTGCTAATTGCAAAGTGCTAGTAAATGGCACAACATTTTTGTGTTACAAAAATCTTTAGCTCGATCGCAAAATATGTGAAGGAAAGTGCAGAATGATCAAGGGGTTAGAGAGAAAACTAGAAAACAAAGGTATAAAGACATACTATATTAAAGCCCTTAGGCACTGCACCTTATTTATACAAGGGAGAATGTCTACAGAATAAGCAACCAGCACAACAGAGCTATGACTAATAGACAGGCATGAATCAGTAGATTTTTATTCTTCTCACATATCCCTCTTCCCAAAAGAAGAGAAAATGAAAGAAACCTCCTCCTGAGCTTTTTCACCCATTCATCCTTTTCAAATCTGATGCTCACGGTTATGATAGTTAAATTTTAGCTTTGTGCAATGCAGGGTGTTAATCTTACATGACCTCTTCCCAAGTAAATCAGACCCTCATGACTCATTTGCTTGTCCTCTCATTTCTTGGAGAAAACTGATCCAAGTTTGTTTTATAAAAATTATTGTTATTAAATAATATTTTACAATTACTTAATAATCATTATCATCATAATATAGATCTTGTTATTTTTTACACTTAAAGGGTTAGATTATAGGTTTCCATCTCATGTGATTTGGGTTATTTATATCTCCCAGTCTTCCTTTTTCAATTTAGTTGCATAGAAGGACATTTTCTAAATATCATGTTTATAACTACCTCTGAATGTCAATTAATCAATATCTAATTGTGATGCTGTTAAAATCAATTGACTGATTCATCTTTAAGGTTTCATAGGAAGGCAACTACAAAGAATAGAACCATGGAACCTTTTCTGCCATGATAAAACACCCCCGGCAAAACAGGTTTACAGAAGCTCAGGATGACAGAGAAAACAACATCCCAGGAAGTGACTTTGCTTCTACAAATACCTTAGCTATTTTTTCACTAGTATTCCATGAAAATTCAAGCCTTCTGATTTTTTTACAAACTTAGTACTTGTGGATGCTTGGAGGTAGGTGTATGGGTTTGAGCTTTTCAACATGAAACACCCAAAGAGTGAAAAATACACATTTATGGTGCTGAAAGACATATTGTCATAAACAGTTTGTGCATCTATAGCCTTAAACGTTCTTTGCTGTGTGGCTAGGATTTGAGGACTCCAGTGATTTATAGGCCTTGCCCTGGATATTGTTCAAGAGTACATGTACCTTTGTGGAATATGTTAAAAGAACAGGATTACGTTACAAGACTCTCTCAAACATAACCTTGCAAGCATGTGGCAAACTTTCCTTTCAGGACACCCTGCGTCTCCCATGGCTACTATCTGTAACCGTATATGGGAGTATTGATATCGCAGAGGGAATAACATTAAGGTACAAATCATATTCTGCTAATTATTCTGCCTTTTCAGTGTAATGCAGAAGCACTCTAACAGGCTTTCAACTGTGATTGGAGTTAGAAGACGAGTGCAGTGAGCTCGTTTGAATTACTGTTGCTTTTACCCAACCTCCTCCTGGTTAAATATTCTAACTATCATCATATTCTCTCTGTAATTAATGACAATGTGTTTGTATGGCATTTCATATCTATAGTTGGGCAATGACAGAAACAAATGCCGTATTTGATGAACCTGAAAGTGAAAGCTGAGAGTAAATTTGCTGGGGAGTCTTACTCTAGTTGACAGGTCCGCTCCTTCTCATGCTAATAATGCTTCAGGAATGTTGATATAAATCAAGATATAGGGGAAAAAAAAAAAGCCATAGGCAAGGCAGGGAACCATCATCTTGGCTGTTAAAGTATCCCCAGAACTGGTAGTAAGACTTCAGTTTTCAGTCACCTGTGAGTCCCTTCCTCTTTATCCCAGAAACTGGTGCAGCAATCGCATTCCACATCTGCCTGTATAAAATGAATCACAGCAGCATGCTCAGGGCCAAATTGGCAAACTTGATTTAAAGTTCGATCCCAAACCCTGTTGTTTTAAAAAACAAAAAGCTTTTTCATTGACTTGGGGCTCAATCTCAGTGTGTCACTGGCACTTACTTTTCTGGCTACTTTCATGCCTTGGGAGGTCCACATTTCTGGAGTGCTTTGAAATCAAAATACCAGCTTGATCCTCTAGCTCTGATATAAGAAAACACATGTTAAGCTTCAACAAATAAGATTGTAGCTAGGAATCTTGCAGAGTCTGTCTGCAACTTAATTTGTTTATAGGCCTTACACTGCTTCTGCAAGCAAGGGCGAATATTAGCTGCTTAGTGTGCTGCAGAGCCCACCCCTTGTCTTTTGTTGGTAAGGTACCCTGTCTAACAGATTAGTAAAGAGCAGGGCAACTTACAAGCTGCACAATGAAGAGTCATGAGTCTGGGGCTAAAGTGAGTGCTTGCTGTACTGAGCCTAGAGTTTCTGCCTGATGCTGAGGTGCCTTTTGGAAAGGACAGGTGTTTACTTTCCTCTATGTAGCATTCTGTTCCACATTATGTATTTTAACACCTGCAGCTGCTGATTCTGCTTTTCTGGTGTCCTGTGGTTAAGACAGCAAATACTAGAGGCTAATATTTGGGCAGGAATTACTCTGCTTGCACTTTTCTTCCATGACAGATGCATGAAGGTGAAATGATTTCAAGGGAGTTTTTGTGTACAAGAGAACTGCTCTGTAGTGGAAGTTTAATATTAGCCTTTTTCTTTCTTTGTGTTCTGGCAGAGACTTTGTTTTCCACTCATGCGGGAGGCTTTTTCCTGGTGGGGAAAGTTTCTGAACTCTAACTCTTTGTCCCTCTGAACCAGTTGTCAAATTCTACAACTTAACCACCTTCTTGTCCCCTTATTTAGTGGCTTTCTATGATGAAGTCACAGCGACAGTGGACAAGGGAAAGGCAGCTGATGTCATCTACCTGGACCTGAGTAAAGCATTTGACTCTGTCCCACATGACATCCTGGTCACCAAACTGGAAAAGCATGGACTTGATGGATGGACCACTCGCTGGATAAGGAATTGGCTGGATGGTCGAACCCAGAGAGTGGCGATCAACGGCACAATGTCCACCTGGAGACCAGTGACAAGTGGTGTCCCTCAGGGGTCAGTGCTGGGACCAGTGCTGTTTAACATCTTTGTCAGTGACATGGACAGAGGAATGGAGTGCACCCTCAGCAAGTTTGCAGATGACACCAAGCTGTGTGGCACAGTCGACTTGCTAGAGGGCAGGGATGCCATCCAGAGGGACCTGGACAGGCTGGAGAGTTGG
>VWZE01021583.1:61933-87392 GCA_013396675.1 Eubucco bourcierii
CCTCCCTGGAGGTGTTCAAGGTCAGATTGGATGAGGCCTTGAGTGAGCTGTACTAGTGGGAGGTGTCCCTGCCTATGGCAGGGGGTTGGTAATAGATGATCCTTGAGGTCCCTTCCAACCTTACTATTCTATGATTCTATGATTCTATGATTATTCTCTTGCTTCTTCACTAGCCTTGGTCTCTTTCTTCATGTTCTCTTTTTTTCCTGGAAATTTAACTCCTAGAAGCTGTGTGCAAACCATTTACTAACACCTGTATCAGTCCTTCCTTTGCCTTGCTAAGTGTCTAACTTCCATTAGAGCAGCATACAGTCTCAAAGCCAAGACATAATCTTTTCAATTAACAGTGAAATTTGCTATAAATTCTAGAGGAGTAATTCCCTCTTTGATGTACTTTTTCAGCATCAGTTAGATCTGCATACTGAAAAGGGATGTTGCTCCAAATCTGAGCACCAAGATACCAAGTGGATGGAAAGAATGCCTGTTAGACCTTCAACTTTCTAGAAAATCATCATTTAGTTCCATCAGGGCATTGGGAAAAGGAAATTAAATGACTTAACATCTGCACTCTCTTTACTGAAGTGTAGTTGTTGAGTTTAGTGCAGCATTTCTGCCTAACAATAAATTGGCAGTGCAGCATATTGAGCTTCTGATTATAATAACATAGGACAACTACCAGTAAGGCATGAAGCCACATCCCTGGCAATGTGGTAATACTGAAATAGAGTTAAAAAAAACCCCAAAAACCAATAAATCAGTGGGAGGTGTCCCTGCCTATGGCAGGGGGTTGGAACAAGATGATCTTTGAGGTCACTTCCAACCTTACCATTCCATGATTCTAAAATGAACCTTGTGGAGAAAATCCATTTGGCCATTCTAGAGCAATGCAAGAGCAATAACTTGTACCATCTTTCTGGACAAGATTTCTGATCACAACCATCACAGAATGATGAAACTCCATGGCAAGGAGACTTCTCTTCATATCTGTTTCTGCCTTGATGGGAAAGGTTTTGAAATATTGCCCCCAAAACACTTCCTCTGTTTGTACACTTTAGTGCCTTTTGCTGACATTAATGGACTTAAGCTTTAAGTCAGATGAGGGTAAGTTTCTCTTATGTTCTTGGATTCCAACCAAATAAACAAATTCCCTTTTAATCTTGGTCCTTCATCAGGTCTCTATGTTTCTAGGAAGCAGACTATACCAGTCTGAAATGGGTTTAGCCTCATTTGAAGTTCTCTATCAAACGATACCTTCCTCAGTTCTCCAAATTACTTCACCCCTTGCTCAAAATGAAAGAAGAATTTGTGACTTATTACACAAATTATACTGTTAAATTGTCTTTTTCATACAGACTACCTTTGAACATTTTGCTACTTTATATTATTAATTTCTCTTTTTTTCTTTTTTTAAATGTAAATAAATTCCCCACAACAATATCAGATGATGGATTCTCTTCATTTATATAACCTTGCCTTTACCAGGTGCATTTATCCCAGAAAGGCCTGGCAAGCCCCAGGCTTCTCATTTTTCATGTAATCTCCTTCCATTGGCATCTAAAGTGGCATTAAGCATACAGACATTTTGACCTTGAAGTCTTCTTGATAGAACAGAAATGCAAGACCCCTTAAATAATAAAAGAAGCAGTCCATAGCTTTATGCCTATAAAATAAGATCCCATTTCTTTTCAAATGTTCTGGTGATTTTTCAGTGTCTAGATTTGCTGTCTCTGGAGAGTTTCAAGTTTGTTTCTATTGTCTCCTGAAAACACCACTACAGTCTAGAATGCATCCTCTGTGGGGTTTTTTTTGTTTCTTTTTTTTTCTTTTTTTTTTTTTTTCTATTGGTGGGCTTTGGGGGTTTTTTATTGGTGTTTTGTGTGTGTTTATTTGGGTTTTTTTTGTTTTTGTTTTAAAACCCACATCCTGTTTTAGTTTTTGGAAATGTTAGTTGTCTTTCCCATCTTTACCCTTCCCTTTTTCCAATGTTAAACACTTACGGTTTTTCTGTTACTTTTTCTTAACAAAATGCTTTGTAGTTTATGCTATAATGTTGTCTTTTGTCTAAAGATCTCGTAGCATTTTAGATATTCATTATTAGTCCTTAACTGCTCAGTGCACAGACTTTATAAATACTGTATTTCTGCTTAACAAAAAGAATCAAAATGTCCTACTTCTATTAAGCACAGTGATGAAAACTCATGTAATTTACTTGTGGTACAGTCTCTCATTAAGAAAAATGGAAAGCTGCTTTTTATAGTCTGAATGTGTACTGTGATAATATAATAGCATTGACAGAACACAGTAAAATATATTTCATTGATACAACACCCTGGTTTCATTTTTAATAAGTAAAGAGTTCACAGTATTCCAGACAATTCATTCTGTGATCAAAGTGTTGGCAGAGACTTTCAAAAAACCTTGCCTGCTGGACATATTCTCCTACATTTCTCTATGCCTCACAAGGCATTTAGGACTAATTAATTCTGTTGCCTTTAGAAACCACAGCTTCAAAAACTGAGAAGAGAACAATCCAGATTGTTACTGCAGTCATATAGCAAGACTGCTCTAGGACCAAAGAACAACAGCATGTGTGCAGGTCCTGGGGATGGCTCCATGTCTTGAAGGAGAATAACTCCAGCACAACATGACAGAAACCTTGCTGTGAGTTCTGGATCCTCAGCTCACAAAACAGCAAACCTAGTGTGGTGGTTTGGGAGTTCTCCGCCCCGCCCCCCNGCTCCCAACCACCCTTTCACCTTCTCCCCACCTCTGTGCCTTACCCCAAGATTTGTCTTACATGCAAGGTAAATTAGCAGGATTGGCCAGGGAGGTTAGAAGAGAAGTGGTTAGTGAAAATTAATTGGCAGAGGAACCAGAGCCAGAAGCCGCTAGACTGCCCCAGAAGCTGGTCTCCTAGCAAGAGACAGACAGAGACTCACTTATCTGTGTATTTTGGTTATAGTTCCCGAACAATTTTTCAGCAAGCGTATGAGTGAAATAGACATCACCATTGTTTTCCTTTCACAGCCTATAGTGTAATTTTCTCCATTAAAATATTCCAATTAACCTCAAACCAGCACACCTAGTGTCACAGGTACCCCTTCTGGGAGGGCTGCAAGGTGGAAAGAACAGACTGTTTTCAAAACGGACTGAATTCTCTGATTTGTTCATAGGTACCAGATTGCATACGCTTTACAAGAGCATACGGAAGGATCAGCAACATCACATTTTAGATATTAGTTACACTTGTGAACTGTTGTTTTGAAACAGTAAACTTTTCTCTAGTAAACTTCCTCCTGAAGCCAAACACTGTGCCAGGTCATCACTGTGTGAATGTACCAACCTTCAAAAAGTGACAATGGTGCAACTCAGTGGACTGTCTTAAGTTTCTTTGTCCCTTAAATGCTGTCTATGAGGTGGTTTTTTTTTCCTTCCTCTGTCCTGTTTTTCACATTCAGTCGTTTGTTCTTCACATTCCCAGCTCCATTTACATCCTATTTCTCACTGGAGTTTCTCTCCATCTCCCACGCTGATTCTTCATTTGTAGTCTCTTCTAAGCAGAATAACAATCAAGTAACATTGAATTTTGTAACAACCTTTTCAAAACAAAGTGTTCCACCTGATTTGAAATTAAGCAGCTTGAATATACTATTTACAAATCCATACACAGATGCGTTACAGATAAATCAACCCTAAAACATTTGAGGAATTGGTTTTAGAATTGCAGCATATATATACATTGACAAGGATAGCCCTTTGCTTTGAGAAAAAAAACTGTGCTAGAATTAAAATTGGCTAGTTGACTAATCCCACCAGCAGACACCCTGCAGGTACTAGAGGATTTTTAATGTTTCAGAATATAGACCTTATTATGATGATATACAGGACAAAGTTACTGAGATTGGGTGCTTACCCCATGTTAAAATGATGTACAGTTACACTGTTTGTCTATATTGAGATCAAATAGGTAACATTTAAGTAGGATATTTGTATGCATGTAGAATCTGATTCCACAATACCACCACAGACAATCTCTCTGTCTCCAAGCTATCCATCCATCTTTCTTCATCAAATCACTTAACACATGGTTAAGTTCTCCAGTTCTATTAAAATGTGTATTTCTAAGTACATACCTATGTACTCTGGTATAGATAGAAGTGGTTTATGGTCTGAATTAAGACATATGGGTATGATCCTGTGCCATTGCAGTCACTGGAAGTTTAATTATTGACTTTAGAAGTCATGTGAGTATTAATGGCTGAAATCTGAGATCTCATTTATAGCTACGTATTCAGTTAGCCTTTTCCATCAAAAAGTTTTAGACATATAAAGCTTTATCTATAGTTCTAAAAACTGTTCTTTAAAATATGGCCGTGTCAAAATCAACTCCTGAAGCTTTATACAAAGTTAGATACCTCATCTTGTGTGTCTAATAGTTGTGACTGTGTGTATGTATTATGAGTTATAGGTATAATAATCATGGCTTATTTCAGTGCTGTACTGCTATGTATGTGAGCTGAAGGCCTGGCTTTTATGGTGCATGTAACCAGACCAGGGCAAATACAGAGAAATGCTTTATCCACACTTGTCTTCTCTAGCTGATTCTTTTGCATTAAAACTACTTTCACAATAACCTCTTCAGAAAAAAGTTTTCAAGCAGCTATTTGGATTAGCGTGTGAAACAACTCATGCAGTTTTCCTTTCTCACACAAGACTTTAAATCTCTTTTGAAAGACATGGTTAATTTTTAATGATTTTTCTCCAGAACCAGCCTAACTTTTGAAACTAAAGCTGATATTAGTCCAGAAAGGAATGACATCAATTGAAACATACTTTTATTCCCTTCAAGGTGATTGATTTAATTTTGTATTAAAGTGATCTTTGCTAGAAATGTTTTGACTATAGTGGTTTCCTGTCCTTTTTGCTCAGCAATCAGAAGAGTAAAACTATAATCAGATCATAAGCCTGTTACAGCTAGCTGATGTTAATGCTTGAAGGCAAGTGAGCTGTTCAATATGTGTGCCTGTAGGCTAGTGACAGGGAATACAGGTAATTGCCACCACAGATGAGCTATGGAGATTTGGAACCCTTACCTGAGAGGGCAGTAAAGGAGGGTGTGATGGTTTGGGAGTTACTCACACCCCACACTTTGTAAAACACTCAGACTAGAACTCAGCCAGCTGGAAGTTAAGGACTGAAGCTCTATTTACAGCTCAGCACAATATACAAGCAGATATATACACTATGTACAGGAACAGTTACAGCAATAGACAAGTTAAAGATAATACAGAAACACAACTCCCCTCCCAGAAATCAGAGTTCCCAGGAGGGACTCCCAACCACCCTTCCACCTTCTCTCCACCCCTCTACCTTACCCCCAAGGTTTGCCTTAAGTGCAAGGTGAATTTAGAGGATCGGCCAAGGGGGAGTTAGAAGAAAAGTTTGTGAGGTTACTCAGCAGAGAGGAGAAAAAACCAGAAGCTGCTAGACTGAGACACTGTGCCCCAGACTCGGTGTTATCTATGTTTTGAGTTCTTTTCTTATACATCTCAGCAAGCCTGTGAGTGAATTAGACATCAGCATTGTTTCCTTTTCCCAATCTATAATATAATTTTCTCCATTGAAATATTCCAATTAACCTCAAAACAGCATAGAGGGGACCTGGACCTCACAGAACTGAAAATACAGTCAAATTTCTATCTGGAATTTAATTAGCTTATATTTCTTAGCAAGAATGTTTTGTTCTCAAGTGAATTGCATTTGTATAGCCTGATAAATGTTTTTATACAGATAGACTAATCTGGATCGTTCTGGAAGTCTGACACCTAGGACAAGAAGTGATTCATCCTTGTAAATTATACTTGTCATGTAGTTATAAAAACATGCTTGCATCTCTGTGAACCTGGTAGGTCTTTATAGGATACCACCTCGTTATGAGTTTTCCTAATAGAAGAAATAAGGACAGCAATGATCTGTTAAAGTTTCTAGATAAATATTAAAGACATTTCCATTTAAAAGGCAGAAATAGGAGTAGCTTTTACTGAATGGCAGTTTATTCTAGAAAACATAAGTCAAAACTCCCATTCAGATAAACACAGTTAAAGGATCCCTTCCCACTTGCAAAAAAAAATTGAGGGCAATCCTAAAACTAAGGTGAGGCTTGCTTGGATTAGATGCCTCACATAACGTTCCTGGGTTTAGAAAGTGTAGGTGGTACTGCAGGCCTATTTTCATTTGAACACTGCTAAATATCACATCCATACAGGCAGTAAATTATGCCAACTCTTTTTAGTTTTTCTTTCTTAATTGCATTTCCTTAGTTTTCACTGTAGATAAGAAAATAGTCTTTGACATGTGAAGCCATGCTTATTGTATCTTCTTTTTATTTCTGTGATATTCTTTCAACTGTGAAGTGCACTTTCTCACAACACTACTAATACTTCAGTAGTTGGATCAGAAATACAGAATATAACAGAATTAACAGGATCCGTTAAAAAATACGGTTGTACTCACAAGCTATCCTATGAGCAGGATTAATTTCACAGAGCATATGGCTTTTCTAATTAATTTTTATCTTTTAATCTTTTAAGCCACATATAATACTTTAAGTTCTATTCATGTATTACAAACTTGTCAAACGTGCCTGCTTTTGCACCTGAAGTTTCGCTCTTGCTCAACTCTCTCATTAAAGGCTGAAATTAAAAAGAGCAAAACATAAAACAGTGTTTCACTTTGAAACTCCAGCTGGACTTTCTTTTACATTTCCTCACTTATTCTATGTCTCTTAAATTTATAATCCAGAAGTTTCACGCTTCCATCCTTTTTGAAAGTGTTCATCTGATGTTTATCCTTTACGGCTGAAGTCTTCCATTTCTTCAGTCTATCAGATGATGCGTTTGTTACACAATTATTGCTGTCTGAGGTGTCCTGAAGATAACTGAATAGTAGCATTAAGAATAAGTGTGGCTCTTGCAGTAGAGGACACCATTTGCCTCTTTAGAAAGCAACCGTCTGTCTTTCACTTCATTGTCTGCACAGGGAGAAAATTCCCAAGAGAGTAAGTAGACTAAAAATGCAGGAGCTGTATTTGATGAGAAAATAGGCTAGGGTGTAGTCCAGAATTTGAGTTGTCTTTGCTTTGCTCAGTATGTAGAATCATAGAATCATAGAATGGTAAGGTTGGAAGGGACCTCAAGGATCATCTAGTTCCAACCCCCTGCCATAGGCAGGGACACCTCCCACTAGTACAGGTTACTCAAGGCCTCATCCAATCTGGCCTTGAACACATCCAGGGAGGGAGCAGCCACAATCTCCCTGGGCAACCTGTTCCAGTGCCTCACCACCCTCACTGGAAAGAACTCCCTCCTAACATCTAGTCTAAATCTCCCCTCTGCCAGTTTAAGCCCATTGCCCCTTGTCCTGTCATTGCAGGACCTTGTAAATAATCCTTCCCCAGCCTTCCTGTAGGCCCCCTTCAGATACTGGAAGGTTACTATCAGGTCCCCTCGAAGCCTTCTCTTCTCCAGGCTGAAGAGCCCCAACTCCCTCAGCCTGTCCTCATAGGAGAGCTGCTCCAGCCCTCTGATCATCTTTGTGGCCCTCCTCTGGACCCGCTCCAACACTTNCATCAACCCAGACTCCAAGGTCCTTTTCCTCAGGGCTGCTCTCCAGCCATTCACCACCCAGCCTGTATTTGTGCTTGGGATTGTGCCTACCCAGGTGCAGGACCTTACACTTGGCCTTATTGAATTTCATGAGGTTGGCCTGGGCCCAACTCTCCAGCCTGTCCAGGTCCCTCTGGATGGCATCCCTGCCCTCTAGCAAGTCGACTGTGCCACACAGCTTGGTGTCATCTGCAAACTTGCTGAGGGTGCACTCATGTCTGCTAGAAGGCTCAAATTTTATCAGGTGCTGATCAGAATGAGTAATTGCAGACCAGATTATGGTTTGGTTTGTTGTGTATGCATGGTGGAAATGGATTAGAGGAGCGTTATTGTCAAGTACACATAACATTGGAGATCAAGGTTCAACACCAGAATCTTTCTGGTCTCGCTGGGTCATGCAGTAGAAAAAATATAACAAATTATACTAAACTAAGTGTAGATGACTTTAGGAATAATAAAAAAAACTCTCAGTCTGTTTACTCCTCTTCACTGCAGGATGTCTCTGTGTTGTATTACAGACCACCAACCCAGCTGCTGGACACCACTGAAGGTGTAGCCCTGAAAGAAAAAGGGTTCAACGCTTCAGTTAGAGGAACTGAAGCATAACTTTTCATGTGTGTTTCTTAAAGCTTACCTTATGCCATCTTGAGCAGCTGCTGCTGATCCAGTATAGCTTTTGCTATACTGGAATATTTAGTCATTTACAGTTGGAAAGAGTTGGTACCACTGGGAAATGGGGTTAGATGCTAACCGTAAGTTCCTCTTGCCCTTCCTGAGGAAGCAACGGCTTTATCAACTAATAAGTCTTGTTCTGCCTCCAGCCTGCTGCCCTTCCATTAAGTGGCACTTAGTGCACAACTCATCTGTTTTCAGTGGGATTCTTCATGTATCACTTTTATATAGAAAAGGTGTCAGAATCAGCATCAAAATAGCCCACAGCTTGGTTGTTATGACATTAAAGTTTATTGTCTTGGAGTAACAACTATGTTACTCCAAACTGTGGCATAACTCAGGCTTAATAGAAAGTTTAAAAAAAAACAAAACAAAACAAAACAAAAAACCCCAAAAGGTTGAATAATTGCTCTTGTTAAAATTACAACAGTTGTGAAAAAACCAAAAAACCCAGCAAGCAAACCACAATCCCTGAACAACAAACGTGAAAAAGTGGAAATTTCAGATCATTGATATCTTTCTTCTATTATTTATTATGGAAAGGAAATGTACCCACAGTAGATTATGAATTCATATTCCAGGCATTCTTGTGATCAATTTTTTTGGTAACAAGTCCAGCCTGTCCTCTTTGTTCTTGCATTGGTTTATCAATAAATCATTGAAATGATCTTAGTCATCTACTGCAATGTGAAGAAGGTATTCTTTGCCCCCACTGTCAAATCACCTTCTGAAGTATGTGTATATTTAGAGGCAATATTTTCAAGCGTTCTTCAGCCCTAGATTCTTAATGGAGAGTAGTATTCCAGTTTAAAGGAGTTAAATTCTTTTTCCTTTTTTCACTGAGTACAAAGTAGTGAATACAAAGAAAGGTAAAATTGAGGATGTTCATGCTAGTTGAAGATGTTGAGAACTATTGATTCATTTAGATACCTAGTAATGTGCAATCCTGTGCCAAAAAGAAAAAAAAAATAAGCAAGTTATAAACATCAGATTTAGTAAAGTACTTTTAGCTGCTAGTTGTCTTCTCAAATTGAAATCTGAGGATTCCTGTAAGACATGTTCAAGCAAGGTCATAGAAGGTACGAATTTTGTGAAGCTTTTCTTCTATGATGTCATTAAAGAGGGAGTAGGCATTGAGCTGTATTCTTTTCAAACTAGAGATACTGATGTCTACTATTGAAGATATACTCCATTACAGTAATGAATATGGAGCACCATCTCATGCAGTTTGCATTCAAGTTCTGGATCTGTTCATGTTCCTTCTGTGTCATCTCAGGTTCTCATCACGAGGAGGGTTGCAACAAACAGCACACTAAGATCTGTTGAAATGGGTCATATTGATCAGTTGGCTATAAAATGTGTGTGGGTCTGTACAAGAATGGCACTTAGGGGACTATGATGAACATATTCACAAGTGAGTGTTTTTTGAAAAGAAGCCTTTAAGAAGGATGCTCCTGGTATGTTATCCATTCTCTGCAGCATCTTAAAACTCCAGGGTCAGGGTCATCTTCAACAGCTACATTTGTGAGTAAGCATGAAACAGATTTGTCAAGCTGCTCTCCACAAAGTACTTAACAATCTACTTGGTGAAAGGTGGAGGAACAAAACAGATGGTTATAGCTTGAATGTTTATTATATTTCAGTTATTGATTGGTTTAAACTGGGATCATGTTGCTTAAATGTAGCAACGTATAATTGAGAGACACAAGGACTGTTTCGTTTGTTCATGTTGGGTTATTACAGAGACAATATTGTGTTATGTATTAGGTGTATGTATATATACATCTCAGCAAAATACCTACACATAATACTGTGGCTGAAATTGATGGCTCTCTCTGGCATCTCAGGGCCCGTTGTGTGAATTCCCTGAAAAGGAGCCTTTGTTTCCATAGGCAACAGAGCTGCTGTGGCTTTATGGATCAAACACATCCAGATTTGCTTTTATGCCTCTGAGGTAAACAGTTGCCTACTGCACTACATAAAGACTGAAAGAAAAACTCTCTTGGTAAAAGACCTGACCAGCATGAACTGAGGGTAACTGCAGACTGCTGAGAAGAGCCTAGCCCAGGCAGCTCCACAATAAAAGTATCCTGGGAGAGTGATACATGTGCTGCCATTTTTGCCTTTTCTGTCGTTTACTGCTCTAACTTTTTTGTGTGTTTGACAGCTTAAAGACTGATAAAAAAAGAAAAAAAAATCTTCAGTGTGATTTTTTTTTTCCCCCCTCCCCCACCTCCAGGGAGAATGTGTTGTGGTGGTCTTGACACAGAGAGGTTGAAGAAAGAACTATCAGATCTTTCTGCTTTTCACCATTTGAATTGCAGGATTAACTGCAGGCTCTGAGCTCAGCCGTCCCAAACTGTTGTGGACAGCGTTGAAGGGTTTTAGAAGATGAGGTGCAAATGTTGGTGGTGGTTTGAAAGCATACTCATCCATCTCAACCACAATGAAATAAATGCAAGAAACACATTATAAAGGAAGGCACAGGAATAGTGATCTTTAAGTTTTAAAAAAAAAAATTAACTATTGAAAAACTTAAAACATTCTATGGTTATATCACAGTGAGGGTGGTGAGACACTGGAACAGGTTGCCCAGGGAGGTTGTGGCTGCTCCCTCCCTGGAGGTGTTCAAGGCCAGATTGTATGAGGCCTTGAGTAACCTGTACTAGTGGGAGGTGTTCCTGCCTATGGCAGGGGGTTGGAACTAGATGATCCTTGAGGTCCCTTCCAACCTCACCATTCTGTGATTGTACAAGAAAAATGAACCGTGAAGATCACAGAGAAGTGTTAGCTACTGACAAGTTATTCCTGAATTTGCTGATGAGAATTAGGTCGTTCTCTGTGATCTATGTTTATTTCATGTTGCGTTTCACAGAATCACAGAACTTTAGAGGTTGGAAGGGACCTCCAGAGTTTGAGTCCAACCTCCCTGCCAAGGCAGGATTACCCCAGGTAGTTCACTCAGGAACACATCCAGATGGGTTTTGAAAGTCTGCAGGTAAGGAACCTCCACGACCCCTCTGGGCAGCCTGTTCCAGGGCTCTGTCACTCTCACTGTAAAGAAGTTTCTGCTCATGTTGAAGTGAAACCTTCTATTTTCCAATTTGTATCTATTGCTCCTTGTCTTATTGCTGCAGACTGGTATAAAGAGATTGGCCCCATCCACTTGACACCCACCCTTCACAAATTTGTATACATTGATGAGCTCTTCTCTCAGTCTTCTCCACACTAAACATCCCCAAGTTTCTCAGTCTCTATTTATCTTCTTAATGGTTATGTTGTCTAAAAGGTAGATTTTCAGAGGTGCAAACCACAGAGGCCCTCTACACTGCAGTGATTCAAAGCAAGTGGAGCCTGATTCTTAGCTAAGTACACCATTTTATTTTCTGATTTAATAGTGCCCACTGTCACAGCACTGACACAGCTTTTAACCTGCAAAATAATCAAACCCCACAGGTTTCTGTCTTGGCTATTAAAGAGGCTTATAACATGTATTCATGCTGTTGCTGCAGTTCTCTAGTGCTTGCGTAGGCAGCTTGATGAAAACTGAGGCCTTGCCTAGTGGACCTACAAGTTTGTGAATGTAGTCAGTTAAGAAGAGTTTTCAGAAGCTGATTTGCATTAGCGTGAGTAGTATTCGGTGCTGTTGTATAAAGATCTGTGACTGTCATTGTCTGCCAAAACAATTTCAGCTACTGGGAATCTTGTATTGTTATTCTTTCTTCTGAAACACTGTAGTCTTGGCCAGGAAGCTGCATTACCTGAATCGTTCCTTAGGATTTCCTTACTATAAAGATTTAGGTGTCACAGGTTTCCCTGTATATGAAACTAAACAGCAAAAAAGATAACATAGTAAAATTACAGTTTAGCTTTTCAAAATTTTTTATAGCAATACTGGGTGTTTTGGTTTTTTTTTCTTTGTCTGTGGGTGGCTATCTGGGGATCTTGTCTAATAACTTTTGAACCTGTTGGCCAGTGTCATCCAAATTTGACAGAAGGGCAGAAGTATCAGAAATAATTGAACTGTCTGTGGTACTGTAAAAATAAGACCCTATAAGCGTTTTGGCTGAGGGAAAGAGAACAGAGCAAGTTCATATTTTGTCAGAGAGGTTATGAATTCCCATACCAGAGCAAAAGCTCAAGTTAGAGCTTAAGTCATGAGACACAAATCCACAGGAAGCCAAGCTGCATTTATTTCAGGCTTCATTGTTTCGTTTTTGTTTCTAATAACTTCTTGTGGGATTTGGAGAGAGAGAAAGAAAAAAAAAGATCTTGTGTATTTGTTATTTGCACTGTTTACTTAATTTTCACTGTCCAAGCTCATTGAGATTTTTTTTTCCCCCACACTTTTTGTCAGCATCTAATCAAGCAATGAGTTATGGGAGGTGTGAATGCTGTATTTGCTCTTTAATTACTTAATTCAGCTCTGTTACAGTGTGTTCATTCTTCCAATGTTTTTAAAATCCAAAACCTAGACAATAATCTGTCTTTGAAAAGTAAGTTGGAAAATCTGCAATCAGTGAGTCATGAAAGGTACTCCCCTCTCTGATTTTGTATGAGAGGTGTTCTTGTATGAGAGTTGGAGAAATAATTTTGAACAATTGTTTGTCTACTATAGGCATCTTGCTTGCTCTAAACATAGGAAAGAATTTGACATCAATGCTGTTTCTCTCTGCTGATGGGGTATTTTAATTTCTAGGCTATAGCAGGTATTTGAAGATGCTAAACGAAGCCTTCCCCTTTTACAGTTAATTTCTTTCTCTACTGAAGGTGATCTTCATGTCCTCTTCTCTGTAGGGAAGGGCTCTTCTCATTCTGCAACACCTTTCCTGTATTGGGAAGACAATGACATCTCTTAGAAGTCATGGCAGCCTGTGCTAATTTGCATTCTCAGTGACTGCTGATGTTGGTGGAAAATCACCAGCTTGTGGTGGTGTTGGTTTGGTTTGTTTGTTTTTTTTCCCTCTATAAAATTTTCTCCATGTTAGACCCTGTCAGGGAAGTAAGGGGAACTGTGAATTCCTGCTCTATCTGGTGTTTTTCTTAGCAGGTCATCCTTCTGTATCCTAGCCTCTGAAAAAGCAATTTCTGAGACTACTGAGAGGCTCACTGTAGATGGTGATTGTGTTCTCTGGACAGTACTAATAATTGTGCTAAGATAATCATGCCAGATAAATTATGTCAAAGGGCTATAATGTAGTCTATAGTCCAAGCACTATTTTTAAGAGGTTTTATACTTGACCCAAGCATTTGTTAAAATGAGGGGGAATTGTAAACAAGCAAGCAGAGACTGCAGGCTGTCTGAGTAGCCTGCTTGTTACTGGGGTGAGTGTCGTGTTACACATCTTTGTGCTGGGCTGCTGCCACTTTATAACACGTCACATCCTAAATGGCCGTCATGACAGACATGTTGTTGCTCACCTCACTGTCACGCACAGACCATGTCCTCCACTACCGCAAAACCATCTCAGACACTGGATAAAACATTTTCGTTTGCTCCATATTTTCACAGAGAGTGATGAAAGAGCAGAGAGAAAACTATAGTAAAGGAAAAAAAAGGGAAGAAACTCCCACTTCTGGTTACTTTAAGTTACAGGTTAATTCTAGTCTGGTAAGCATATATGTCACGCCTCTTTGGTACAGTATTTCACCTTCTGGAGAGAAGCTCCTGCATATTGAAGGTATTCACCAGCACTTTATAAATGTAAGTCAGGGTTCTGATGGATTAGCTGTGACACATTTAGCTGCAGTGATAGAATGCTAACTTTTTACACCTTGCTTCTCAGCTGGAAGTAACTACCTGAAGAGCAGAGGTAACAGGCTGGATGTGTCATGTAGCTCAGTGTCCAGTGGCACAGCTTAAACTGCTGCTGAAGGCAGAACTCCCAGGCTGTGAACATCCATCCCATTTTATGGTACTGGAATAGACCTGGGTGGAGTGAATATTTTAAAACCATAGCAGCTGAATGCTTGAGGCATGAAGCTGAATGGAGCAGGTGATACGGGGGAGGACATGGGAAAGTCCAAGATCCTTATTGCGTTTTGGCCTCAGTCTTTAGGACAGGCCTTCAGTGATACAGAGTCTCTGTCTGATGAAATTCTTCCTTTATGACATGGACAATGGCAGAGAGTGCTTCCTGTGCAGCTTTGTGAAGGAAAAAAAAAAAAAAAGTGTTGGATACTCCAGGTGGTTATACTGACACTCAGAGGGACTTTGAGGGGCATGAGCTGTCAGAAGTATCATGAAATTCAAACAAAGGGAAATGCAAGGTGCTGCACCTGAAGAGGGGTAATGCTATGTGGCAGCTCATGCTACACACCAACCAGCTGGGAAGCAGTGGAGGACCTTGGACTCTTGGTGGGCAAGAGCATTGCCAGCAGGTCCAGGGACATGATCCTCCCTCTCAACTGAGCAGCGGTGAAACATGTCTGTTTGCTGGGCCCAGTTTTGGGCTCCCCAGGACAAGAGACACATGGATCTACAGTGATGAGCCCAGTGAAGGGCTCTCAATTAAGTATCTGTCATCTGAGGACAGGCTGTGCAACATCTGGGTTGTCACCTTAAAATAAGGAGTGCAGATGTTTGCCTGTCAGAGTCCAGGACTCTTGCTTGCTCTGTTTGATAAAGTTAACTTTTACCTCTACTTTTTGGTGCCTTGGTAAGGACTTACTCTGACATGGATGAGAAAGATTAAACAATCAAATGGAATTTGTAATTCTCAATATTTCCTTTTTACTGGAAATATGAATGTAAGATTCTGCATTATTTATTCTTTCCAGAGTGATGAGGGAGAGTTGTAAACCACAGAATTGCAACCTGTAGTTGCCAAGAGGCAAGAGCAACTTAAAAAGCAATCTAATTGTAGGTGTTTTCTTTTCTTAACTTTAACTGTTTCCTCAGGGAAGGATAAATACAACAACAGGCTGTGGAACAGCAAAGGAACAGTTCTGAAGATAGAGACAATCAGGAATAGAGAATGTCAGAAGGAACATTAAAGGTAGAAGGGGAAAGGACAGCCATAATAGAAGACTATCATTGAAAAAAACAGGTATTTGAAATTAATATCTTGAGTTATTCTGTTCAAGCTTGTGTGCTTGTTTGAGGCTAATTGGAATATTTTACTGAGAGAAATTAAATCAGCTGTAAGAAGAAAGAAAAGTAAGTGACCTGTATCACTCATTCTGCTGAGAAACACAACTACTCAAAATATAGATGAAGGCAGTCTCCTCTTCTCACACACTTCTCAGTTCTCACTTGTTCTTCTCTCTGGTGGTCTGTGTGGTTGCATCTGCTTTAACTCTCTTTAATCCAATCTAACCCTTTTCCTCTACCCTCCCTGTTGTCTTTTTGACATCTCAACTCAGATCCCTGCAGATTTATCATATGAGATATATAAGGATCAATCTGGTTATTTCTGGGGGAAGGGGGGGAGGAGGTTTGGGTTGGGAACCTCCTGGGCAGTCTGACTGTTTCAGGAGGGATTTTGTACTTCTGTATTACTTTTAACTTGTATATAACTGTAAATATTTGTGTATATATCTGCTTGTAAATTGTGCTAAGCTGTAAATATAGCTTCCTTAACTTCCAGCTCACTGAGTCTAGTCTAGTGAATTGGGGTGGGGTAGGGGTGTGGGAAGGTAACTCCCAAACCATCACAGCTTGCTAATGTGATGGAAACTACACTTAAAATTGGAAATTTTGGGTTAGTGCTGGGAAGGAGTTAAAACTGTTGTGTCCTTGTTAATGTATGAGCATGAGACTCTAACTAGCCAAACCAGCTCAAGCTAGAGAATTTTGTGATGGAAACAGACCTAAGGCAAAGGAAAAATGAAACTAAGCAGGAAAACTTTTAGTATGTTATTGTATCTATTAAATGCAGTCTCAAGGCAGTCTGTAATGCCATAGTCACTCTTGCTGGTATTTGTGTGCTTGGGAATATCATCATGAAAATCCAAGGCCTCTGGAAGTGGTACAGGTGTGGAGACAAAGGCTTTGACTTGCTTCAAACATGTTAATGAAGTTGTAAACATACTTAGAGGGAATGGAAGTGTTAAAGACAGTGCTGAATGGGTATTTAAAAAAAACAAAACAAAACTCCTGTGTTCTTTTTTATCCATTCCATTGTTTTATGACTAAATTGACTTCTAAGTGTAGTCCCTCACTACCTTTTCCTCAGTAATATGGATATAACCTGCCTCCTAACAGTGAATCTCTACAAAATGTTGTCTCCAAAACCTGTCACCTAGAGAACTCTGTGTTATATTCACAGTTAATAACAACTCAGTGATCCTGAACTACATGTGCTGTAAACTGTAGTGCCTGACAGTGGTGTGAGCCCTTCTTACTCACTGAAAACATTCTACTTGGTATTTAGAGTAAAGGGTGCTGAAAGGGGCTTAGGGAATCACATTTTTTTATTCTCTTCTCTAAGCTTTGTGTTGAAAGCAAGCCAGGACTGCAACCCCTTTACCTGGGTAGCTACAACTAGAGAGGGACATCTCTTGAAGCCAAGAGCTTTTGAAAATGGCATGGATAATGTTAATGCTATTACCAAGGCTGAAAGAGAAGTGGGCACATTATTCTGTTAGCTCCTGTGACAATGCCTTATTTTCTATTAGCAGCATGAGCAATACGTATTGTCAGCTAGGGATGACCCTTCTTTTGTGCAGGAGTTCCATGCCGTGTCTCTGAAGTGTGTAGGCATTTTTCCATGGCTCTCTATGCTATCTTTTTGCAATTCCTGAATATAGCTTAGAGGAGGGAATTTACAAAGAAGATGTAGCATACCCACTTACGAGAAAGATTCTTCCCAGGTTCTCTGCCTGAAATGAAGGTTCTGCAAATCTACCAGCATATTAACTCACTATAAGATGTCTGCCTTTGGTTTTGATAATCTGATTACAGCTCAAGTCATCAGAATCTGTTAACAAAAATGCGAATGTGTGCAGAAGTAATTAACAGTGAAGAGCAAGATGTCTTATCTTTTTTTCTCATTTGATTTGCTTCTTTGTGTCCTTTTGTGACAACAAGAAAAGCTGTTTGTTGGGTTGGTTGTTTTGGGGTTTTCTTTTTTAAATCCTTCTCATTTTGATGACGTTAAACACGGGGTCATTTTTTTTGTTGGAAATACAAGGCACTGTTAGCCTTGAGCTTGTTCCCTTTAGAGAGGAAAGATTTTGTAATAAACTGAAGTAGTGTTATGGTCAACAAATAAAGAAATCTATTTCATTCCTTGAAGGTAGATGGGACTGACTATATAACAGTAGCAGATCAGAGACACTTTAAGTGATTAAGATACGCTGTGGAACCATGCACAAATACACTACTGGGGTGACTTTTGCTGTCTTCTTTTCTCCTGCAGAAAGTTCTTGGGAAACTTGGTTGTTTGCAACCTTAACTTCAGTTTAACTAAAAACTGGAATTGTGAATGTGGTCTGCTATAATTAGCTCTGCAATGCTTGAGAACATGAGTCCTTTGCAAATTCAGAATGAATGCTCTGAGGAGACTTGTCCTTATCACATCAGACTCAGTGGGATCTTTCATCACATTTTTCTTATCTTTGTGTGTCTCCTCACCCTTCTGACCCCATTGTCATGGAGTTCCATTTGCTGTTGCTTCAGTTGGGCTAGCATCTAAACTTCCAGGCAGCTTATGGACAGACTGTAGTAAATCAAGGCCATGTAAGAATCAGAAATTAAAAATGCTGTCACCAACCAGTTCAAATAATAAAATCCTGTGGTGTTTCACTGCCACTTACCGAAGACAGTCCCAACACATACAGAACCTCATACCTTCTGATCCTATTACTATGGAAACTTGTCATATCATTTTAACAGACTGTTCAGGAAGAAGAAATATTTTCTTTTTAAATCCAAAGCTCCATTCTCCTCAAACTCAAAAATCACTTTAGTCTCTTTGTACTCTTGTGACTTCTCTCAACTTTGTCTGCTGTGCCTGGAATATTCTGGTTTTTGTATGCCAGGTCCACTCCCCTTCCAACAGGATATTTCTTGACACAAACAGGGTACAAAAACTAATCAAGATGTGCCTTTTGTGTGCAAGTTCTCTCTTTCAAGTATTTCTGTATGATTTAAGTTGTTCTTCTGCACACTGGTTCAAGAAGAGTTTTCTTAGGGCATATCCAGGGATCTTCCCTGGCCACATTGTCTCACACAAGCTGTGCTGTAGCTGGGACATGCTATAGTAACAACTATGTTGTCGGTGCTAAACAAGTTACCTTCAAAGTCTGCATTTTGAAATTTCCAAAGTTTGTCCTTACTTGAGCTAACATTTATTGATTGCATGGACAAGTTTATTTAAGGACAGGCTATATTTTCAAACAGAATCTTAATCTGAAACAATAGTGCATAGAGGTTCTCTTGGTAATAAAAACACATCACATTTTCCTGCTCCCTGCTGTGCAGGCATAGCTTTCGTACTGGGATATAAATACATGTACTATGAAGGAAAAGCTCTTTCTGTTGATGGCTAGGGATATATGCCAGTTCTTGGGAAAGAATATTATTGCCTTCATTTTTTTCCGCCCTCAAATAGTATGATATTTCACCTCACTCCCCCCTGTACTTGGTTTGTTTTTCTTAGACAGCACTTCTCTGTGTCCTGAGGGACTATGCTCTCCTAATTTGACTTTATTTGCTTTTGAAGTCAGTGTTTCATGTCTGTCTGAGGAAGAATAAAGGTTTGGAAGACTTTTGATAGGTTATCAGTGTTTTAAATCCTTAAGGTAACTTTTTAAAAACAAGATTTTTAAAAAAAAATTAATAAAAATTCTGAATACAAGTAGCTACATTTTCCTATGTTATTTTCCAAAGCCTAAGCATACCAGACTCATAGAACTGGTGTGGTATTTCCTGTGTATTGTGTCACTATCAGACTCCAGTAAGTTTACCAAAAAAAGCATTCTGAAGCATTATAAACATCACAGTGACAGGGGTTGGAAGTGATTTCTGGAAACCATCTGGTCTAATCCCCCTGTTGGAGCAGGTTTGATTAGATCAGATTCAAATAGGTGTTGGATTGAAAGTTCTTGAGTGCCATACTCCTAAATATAAGGACAGTCTATCTTATAAACAGTAAGTAATTCCTAAAAGGTAGAAATCTCAGCTTACCTATGGCTTGCTTGGAAAAGCACTGCTTTTTTTTCTGAGCAGTAACTTTGTGCCAATGGATAAAGACAGGCTAATTTCTAACACTGGTTATTAAAAACGTTATGCTGTTAAATCTTAGAGACAAGCTTGATAAATGTTTTAATTATGTTAATTTTTACAGTTGCTGTCTATTCTCAGTCTGAATATTACAGGTAAGAGTTGATTCCTTACAACCTGACTTACAACACTGTTGCATTTTGCCACTGTTATTCTGTAGCATTAGCTTCAAGGAGTTGTCCATTTTGAACAGTCATCTCTTCATAAGCCAGAACTATGATTCAAACACTGTTCAGAGGTAATATCTCTCTAAACTTGATGGGTATTATTATTATTACCTCTTTTTGCAAGTGGGAAAACTGAAGAACAGTGGAAGGCAAGTGTCTGTTTATCATGCTTCTGACCAGTTGCGGGCACAGCTGAACACTGTGGGAAACAACGTTTGCCTCTGGAAAAATAGCCTGAATGACTGACTTGATGTAGGAATTTGTAACAGGGGAATCCTGTATGATTTAGTCTTACTTCTCTCCAACCCATTCCCTAGATATGTCCATGAGTATAAATTTTATAAGTAAAGGCTATGGAAGGAGAGAGTGGAGGAGTGAAACTGTT
The DNA here is from genome assembly GCA_013396675.1 of Eubucco bourcierii. NCBI lineage: Eukaryota > Metazoa > Chordata > Aves > Piciformes > Ramphastidae > Eubucco > Eubucco bourcierii. The sequence continues at coordinate 82,049 of VWZE01021583.1, forward strand.
TCAGTCTGTTGCCATATTCACCTGGGGAGAAGGCTCCATGTTGTCTATTAGCAATTAATCTTTTTCAAAAAGGTATAGATAGGATAAAGATTTTTTGGTAAGGTGAGCTGCTTGGTCATAATACACAGCTTTATGGAATAATTAATGGAGAGGAACATCCATTTGAAGTGAAATTGTCTCCATACAGGCCTCCTCCTTGACTCACAATGTGATGGAATATATCTCTAAGTCCTTCTAGAAATATGCTGTCACTATGAGTACAAAACTGTGCTTTACCATAGGGTGTGTACCTGGTGTGAATCAGTGTTGTTTGAATCCAAGTGCTGGGTGCTGCACTTCGACCGCAACAACCCCATGCAGAGCTACAGACTGGGGTGGGAGTGGCTGGAGAACAACCAAACAGAGATCTGGGGGTGCTGATTGACACCCACCTAAACATGAACCAGCAGTGTGCCCAACAAGGGCAATGGCATCCTGCATCAGGAATAGTGTGGCCAGCAGGAGCAGGGAGGTCATTCTCCCTCTGTACTCTGCACTGGTTAGGCCACACCTTGAGTACTGTGTCCAGTTCTGGGCCCCTCAATTTAAGAAGGACATTGAGGTGCTTGAGCGTGTCCAGAGAAGGGCAACGAGGCTGGTGAGAGGCCTCGAGCACAAGCCCTATGAAGAGAGGCTGAGGGAGCTGGGATTGTTTAGCCTGGAGAAGAGGAGGCTCAGGGGAGACCTTCTTGCTGTCTACAACTACCTGAAGGGTGGTCATAGCCAGGAGGAGGTTGCTTTCTTCTCTCAGGCAACCAGCACCAGAACAAGAGGACACAGTGTCAAGCTATGCCAGAGGAAGTTTAGGCTGGAGGTGGGGAGGAAGTTCTTCACTGAGTGAGTCATTGGCTACTGGAATGGGCTGCCCAGGGAGGTGGTGGAGTCACCGTCACTGGAGGTGTTTGGATGTGGCACTTGGTGCCATGGTCTAGTCTTGAGGTCTGTGGTATCTGGTTGGTCTTGATGATCTTTGACGTCTCTTCCAACCTTGGCGATACTGTGAATTGTTGAGAAAGTAAATAGGAAAAACCACAGGTGGTTTCAAATATTAACAGATATTTTGGGGATTGATAAGGTTCATATTTTACTCATAGATATTTTTGTGGGAATCTCTGAAATCAGTGGGTGTTAGATAAATATATGTAAGTTTGTCCTCAGTTACAATAACTTCACTGTTAAAATTACTCGGTGATAGCAATCACTCCACAACACACACTTCATGATTATTTTCTCATCTGACCATTCTCAAGCTATTAAAATTCTCTTAAGTTGCAAATTCTTGAGGAAACACAACATGGATTACTCATTTAGTCTCAAATTTTGAATAATATTTTTCTGCAGTCTTTCAGTTAAACACAGTAGGTAGGTTTTATGATGAATTCATGAAAGATATAGTAACGAAATTAAGAAGATATGAGAAGAAAAAAGTGTCTTTTGACTTTTCCTATGAAAAGATTCAAATTGAAAAACAGTCTGTCCATAAGCATCCTCAGTGATACTGTTATGAAGCTAAAATTCTGATGAGGACAGACTGAGAAAGTTGGGGTTTTTCAGCCTGGAGAAGAGAAGGCTTTGAGGAGACCTTATAGCAGCCTTCCAGTGTCTGAAGGGGGCCTGCAGGAGGACTGGGGAGGGATTTTTGACAAGGTCTTGCAATGATGGGACAAGGGGCAATGGGTTTAAACTGTCAGAGGGGAGATTTAGACTGGATGTCAGGAGGAAGTTCTTTCCAGTGAGGGTTGTGAGGCACTGGCACAGGTTGCCCAGGGAGGTTGTGGCTGCTCCCTCCCTGGAGGTGTTCAAGGTCAGGCTGGACGAGGTCTTGAGTGACCTGTACTAGTGGGAGGTGTCCCTGCCTATGTCTGGGGATTGGAACTAGATGATCCCTGAGGTCCCTTCCAACCTTACCATTCTATGAAAGTCACCAAAGTAGTTCAAAAGGAGGGCTTTCGAGTAAGGGCTGTGTCTTAAATCTGCAGCGGACTAAATATATGGAGCTATTCACATACCAGATAGTTTAAGATGAGTATGTGCATAAGTGTAAAGAACATGGACTTCCACAATAAATTTAGAGCCCTTTTGATTGATTTCTTATGGCAACCAGAAGTTGATCTTTAAATGAAGAAGTATGGCAGGAAATAATCCTCCTCTCTTAACTCTTGTTTTTCTTGGTAGAACATTGTTATTTGTGGTATTTAGATAATTATATTCCAGTGTAATTCAAGTATGTAATGACATTTCTCCAATGAAAGCATTTAAATAACTCAGGAAATTGCTTTACTCTTCTGTTTCCTGACTTAAACCCCATTTTGTCATGCTCATTTTATTGTTCAATATGTTGGAGCTCATCTAGAAGTTTTGCATTATACAGGGCAGAATTTTAAATATTCTCTAGCTGATCATCTCATATATATATATATATATGCATATGAGATATATGATTATATATATAAATGTACATGTAATATTAAAACCATTCTTATGGATATTTATTGTTTTAATAAGTTACTTGATTTTATTTTATATTTAAAACAAAAAGGTCACTTACATAGTACCAGAATGTAACTAGAAAGGGGAAAAATCCAATTGAAAAAGGAGTACCAGAAAGATAAAGCTATCAGTTACAGGATAAAGATTAAGTAAAAAGAGAAAATGTTTAAATTTTTCTTGTAGTGCCAATCAAGAAATATAACATTGTGGCTTTCACTTAAGTATATAGAATGACTATTTTTTTTTTGCATGTACAGCTCAAAAGGGCTATTTTGTTTTGTTCAGTGAAATGGAATGGTTTTGTACCATTGGTGGCATTTTCCATCAAAGAAGGGGAAAATTTACCAGACTTCCAGGAGAACTGAATCTTCTTCTACCATAAAGACCCTTCTGTGAGACAAATGATAGGTTAATCTGTCTCATTTTTATCCAGACTTTTTTTAATTTAGTGGGTAAGATTAAAGTGCAAGCTGAATACCACAGGTGTATCTTGGGTTTTTAATCTGCTTGACTCAAGTTAATCTGGTTCCTGAATGGGGCTACTAATAATATAGTTCCCAAAATAAAATAGGAAACTTAAGTACTGCAATGCTTTTATTCAGCTTTGAATAAATCAGTGGAGCATAAAATATACTGAAACAGATTAAATTTGATTCCTGCAGGAACTGAAGTTTCAGAAGCTATAGCAGAGACTGAGAGTAACTCAGCAGAGGAGATCAAATGCTGCCCAGAGGAGACTGTTGTGTTCTGGGTTGTGACCATGCACGGAGAAACCACCTAGGAGGGCTGCTACAGGACCCCTAGGGATTTGGGCTGAATAAACAGCTTAGTGACAGCTATGCTCCTGGTTTTCATGCAAAAATTAGAGACCAATGAGATTATGGTGCTTATTTCCTTGTTATCCTGCACTGGAAAATGTGTCTTCACGCTCTGAGGCAAAAATGAAAGGAGAAGACCAATACCCTGCTAGTGTATGAGAATTCTCTAACTGGGTACTATAGCATAAATTCTTAAATGTAACCTTTGAATTTTTTCTGGTTTTTTTTTTTTAAAAAGACACCTTAAATTTTATGTATTCCAAGCCAAATTCTTGTTAGCCCTTAGATGAGCAAAACTCCTGCACCTCATGCTTAGGTCTGTGCAGAGTTCAAAGGTTTCATCCTGTGTTACACTGATAGCTGTGATATTTTTGCAGTTTTTCATATTTTCTGTGAGCTGAGGGGTCACAAACACTTGTCTGTCTCACCAAGCTGCTGGGATTGCACTGGAAAGGCAGCAGAGCCAACCCTGCCCCGTGGGTGCCTGTAGGGCACACAGGCCCCAGCTGCACCTCCACCTATGGGCTGCAGATCATCCACTTGCAACACCCCAGTAGGGACTGGAGCAAGAGCAGAAAGGGAGAGAGAAAAGCATGGTGTTGGTATTAATAATTTCGGGAGGTAATTCAGGGGAACAGTGGACTTTGTAAAAGCTTTTTCTTTCCGGAGAGACTCTGGGGTCTTTAGTCCAGGTTTGGTCTAGGAAGCAGCAGGACTCTGAGCATGGCCTGGAAAGTGCTCTGGGCATCTCTGAGCTTGTGGGAAGAACAGGCAGCCCATGAATAGCAGAGCGGCCGTGGCTGAAGCAAAGGGATGAATGACGCTTGGCAACCGAGGTTCTACCTGGAGAAATTGTACCTGCCCTAAAAGCGAAGTGTATCCTGAGATGCCACTTCTGTGAGTGCTTTTCCTACATCTTAAAGTTCAGGTAGAACTGTGAACTTAGCTGATTTAGTTAGGAACTCTCTTTTCATTGTTTAGAGTGAACACTGTGTTTCTTAGCTGTTGACTCTGAATTAGGTTAAAAAAAATACATGAGATATGACTATTTTATATACTAACAGTATCCATGTCAGAGTGGGCTGAATAACTTCAAATTTTAATATCTAGTCCAGCAGTCAATATATGTTTGCATGTTTTAGGCAATATATATATATCTCTATAAATACAGTCTTCTAGTTAGTCTTCAAATCCAGAAACTAATACCCTTGTTCAGCCTTAACAATGACAGTTACAGAGCATCTCAACAAAATTCCATAATCTGACCAACCTCTAAAGTCTTGTGGTTTTGATGGGCTAAGGCAATGGCAGAAACTTGAATATTTTTCTGATTTGGTCTAAAAAGATAACAGTAAGCATTTGAGAATGTAAAATAGGTGTTTAAACAAAATACATGGGTAGTGATGCATGGGAGTCTTAGCTTCACTGGGTACTTATTTAATGGTCAAGAGTAATTGCTGTCAGAAAGGTAGTGGATGCATTAGCTCCATTGTGTGCAGTAACTGAACCATCTTGCTTCTTTGATGTTCAGATAAATATTATCATTAAATCAAGAAAGCATGCTCTCTTTAGCAGTGTAAAAGTGCAAGTTGTGAAATAGTATTTAATTTACCATATCTTAATCCTATACTTCAGATTTGAAAGTATAAAATCTACCAATAGCATATATATGGCAGGTATTTATTACAACAATCTTTAGAACTAATTTCCATAGAGATAAGTTCTCACTGCAATACTTTAAAAGAAAAAAAAAAAAAAAGGTTAGCATGAAGAAGAGATAAATATTAGGTCTTGTACAGATGAAAATGCATTAAAAACCCTAATGGAGTAATGTTACCTATTCAGGGCTAAAACCCCCACTCCTTAAGTATCTACACATCGGCAAGTTCCGCCTCTTGGTGTGGGCTCTGTGAGATGACTAAATGCCAGCTGTTTTGCCTGGATGCTGTGAACCAGAGTTTAACTCCCCAAGTGTGATGGTTTGGGAGTTCCCTGCT
>VWZE01021583.1:89062-99639 GCA_013396675.1 Eubucco bourcierii
TCCAGAGGAGGGCCACAAAGATGATCAGAGGGCTGGAGCAGCTCTCCTATGAGGACAGGCTGAGGGAGTTGGGGCTCTTCAGCCTGGAGAAGAGAAGGCTTTGAGGGGACCTGATAGTAGCCTTCCAGTATCTGAAGGGGGCCTACAGGAAGGCTGGGGAAGGATTATTTACAAGGTCCTGCAATGACAGGACAAGGGGCAACGGGCTTAAACTGGCAGAGGGGAGATTTAGACTAGATGTTAGGAGGAAGTTCTTTACAGTAAGGGTGGTGAGGCACTGGAACAGGTTGCCCAGGGAGGTTGTGGATGCTCCCTCCCTGGATGTGTTCAAGGCCAGATTGGATGAGGCCTTGAGTAACCTGTCCTAGTGGGAGATGTCCCTGCCTATGGCAGGGGGTTGGAACTAGATGATCCTTGAGGTCCCTTCCAACCTTACCATTCTATGATTCTATGAAATGATTGTAAAATATTTGGAATTTCAGAGCAGGAGACCAAATGGAATACTGCATAGATATAAGATATATTATATACATAGATAGTGGGACATGGAAAATAAAGATTAGCTGATTATTTCTTTAACAAGAGAAAAGTTGTTGGTTGAGGGTTTGGTTACTTGGCTTGCAGCAGGAAGCTGTTGGTGGTGGTGCAAATGCAAGGGAAATACTGCAGCAAGGACCAACTACATTGTAACTCTTGCAGGGGAGGTAATGAACAGGATTGTAAGGGTAATGCTAACTGGAGGCATAGAAAAACAAAATTATTTCCTGGCTAAATCGGAAAGGTATTAGAGACAGCAGGGGTGATCTTCCATGTGATATATTCCATATGTCTTTATGAAAACTATGGTCAGCTTCTGTCAACAAAGCTCTTTGGGCCTTCTGGCCATACAGTCTGGCACAGTCAGCTGCTTCCTTGATGCTAAAAGACTGCAGTACCTCTGACGTAAAACCAAAGGTGGAATGTATCTTTTCAAAATACTTCCATGATTTCTCTTGTAAAGGCATTTCAGGTATGTGTATGTACCTGAGATTATATGGGCTGTGGGCACAACATCTGTGAAAAAACATGCTGGCTAGACTTTGGCAGCTGCTGTTCCTTTAATGACAAATGACCAGTACTTACCTTGGAATCAAGGTGTCACAGAACTGTTTTAGCTGGAAGAGACCTCAAAGATCATCAAGTCCAACCATCAACCTAAGACCATCATGACCATTATATTAAACCATGTTATCAAGTGCCATGTCTACGTGGTTTGTGAAAACCTCCACCAGCTCCCTGGGTAACCTGTGCCAGTGGAATAATAAAGAATTTTTTTCAGTAAAGAAATTTTTTCTAATAGCCAATATAAAGCTCTCCTGGCACAATTTCCTCAATTTCCTCTTGTGGTGTCACTTGATACTAGGGAGAAGAGACTACAACCTTCTTTCAGGTAGTTGTAGAGAGCAAAGAAGCCTCTTTTTCTCCAGACAAGTTAGTTGTTCCTTGAGGAAGGTACTAGAAAGGTGAAAATCAACTCTTTTTTTTTTTAAAAAAAAACAAACTAAGACAGGTGTGCAAGTAGATGAGAAATATGAGAAATATATGATGTCATTTTAACATTATTGTCTCTTCTGTGTGGTTCTGAGACCTCGAATTGAACTTACCTATTCTTTAGCTACCTCTAACTTACGTCCACCCAGTTTCTTTGCCATTTTCAAGCTGGTTTGATGTCTGGATAGTTAACAGTTAATTTTTAAAGAAACCTGTAATTGCTGTCACTTTCTAAAAGAACAAGATTATTTCCTTTTGATTTACTTGTTCACATTCTGTGGGATTTTCAGTATTGTATTCTGAACAGCCAAATCCTATTTTCTGAATAACGATGGTCTTGAAGGAAAAATCTAATATAAGAGAACAGCATCAAACTGACAGGAAGATTGAATGGGTAATGTTTGCCCTCTTCTTTATAATGTGTGGTATCTTTATGATACCATGGCCTGTGGTTGACAACTTTGACCCACATCTTCCTTTTTAGTTAACCTCCATCAACTATTTAATATAGCTTCACATGTTTGTCATATGAATTAGTAATTAATGTCATTCTTTTCCTGATGTTAATATGTTCATTGAAAATGACATAGGATGAAGGGCACTTAGATCTACAGAGAATTAATTAGCATGTAATTTTCAGTATATCATTTAGTGTTAATTAGCAGTTAAACCATTTTCTAGTGCATGACCTGCTGATTTAAATACAGCGTTCTGTTACAGTGGCCCTGGGGGAAAGTGTCTTGAAAGAGCATTCTCTCAGAAATGGAACTCCTTGCTTCTCTCTTTCTGTTTCCTGGTATCTTACCTTTAGATCTTTTTCAGTCTTTCCCACAAAACAAAAGCCTCTTTACTAGGATGATAAGCACGCTTCAATTGTGGTATGAATAAGACAAGATAATGATAGATTTAAGCATGCCAAAGCAACATGCTACATGAAGAAGGTGGGGTAACTATTGCTCTAGGTAGGAGGGTCACATCTGTGTAGCTGGAATGACTTCAGTGAAGCTTTACTACTTTTTTTTTTCTTTTTTTTTTTTAAAAGACATTAAATTCTGCCTTGAGGAGCTGTAATATGGGCTAGCTGAGCCATTCAGGAGATTATTTTCCAGAATCTGTCTTTAGATAGTTGTAGTGTTTATGCTTATATTTCTTGTGAAAATAAATGAAACAAGCATCATATTATATTTTAACTACCTAGCTTAATATTCAGCTTATGTTTTGCTATTCCTGCTTTCTAAGTTGTGAGTGATCCTTCAAATTTTTTATTTCATCAGTATAAAAATATCTTAATCTCTATTTTATTGAGCACTTCCATCATCTTGAATACCTTTATTACACTGCTTTTGAGGTCTTATTTTTCTATGCAATTGAATTCCCTTGACCTCAGAAGAGTATTTGCTCCTGGTATCCTCTGCTTTATATTACACAGACTTTACCCCGGTGTGTCATCAAAACTGTTGCCATGAAGTGGTGAGTTTTAGTACTATGAAATTGAACTCTTCCACAGTGACAGAAAACAACTGACCCTAGTTCTTCAACTAGTAGGTGATTGATTGGGAGACAAAAACAAGCCAGAAGTAAGCTTCTTGTGCTGCTGGGTTGCTGCTTTTTATTTTGCTTGTTTGTTTTGGTAAGTCTTTTTTTTTTTTAATGTATTAAATAATTCTAATGTAAAGTAATACCATGCAAGAATGTATTAGACTGGAGTTAGTCTCTTGAATGCAAGAGATAACTTATCCGGGAAATGTCCAATCTGGGAGTTTCTGAAATGAGAACTCTAAGTAGGAAAACAATCCCTTTAGTTGAGATCAAAGTTGTGCCGACTCTCTTGGAAGATATCGGAGGTCCAATACATGATAAACACACACAGATTTTGAGAGACTGTCTCAGATACTTGTGATTAAATTTCTGCTGAAAACAAGGCTGAGCTGCAAATCTGTTCATTGCCAATTATCAAGGTTTTTTTATTGGCCAATTACAAATGACTGCAGTCTTGAATTAGGTACTTAATAACTTAGTGAAAACTCTTCAGGTCAAAATGTCATCTTCTCAGCATATTATTGTGTTGTTCAACTGACTTCAACTCATATGATATATTCATTATTCGGTTTCCCTGCAAGACTGTCAGTATGGTTTGATCACTAATTTAGTGCTGATAGTTAAACTTTGCCTGTATTTGCTTTCCATGGAGAGTGTTGCAATTGTGTCAGAATTCAGTTCTGACTAAAGCAATGTGCAACTCCTACTTCTGTGTTGTGAAATCAAACAGACCACTCTCTGATGCTATTAAGAAGTTTAAGTGCAGATATTTCCCTAACATGTGATTCGTTCAAACAGTTCAGTTTGGTGGTGGGTTTTTTTGTGTTTTTTAAATCTTTTTTTTTTTTTTTTTTTTTTTTTTNTTTTTTTTTAGTTATCTTAGATTCCATTCAAAGTAGAACTGGCCTTTGAAATCAAGCTTAGATAGTGTTTGCAAAGCTTCCTGTGGTTTGGTTCTCTGTTTTACATGATGCAGTTCTGGGCTGGCTGCTGCTAAGGTTGCTTTACCTGATATTGGTTGAGCAGGCAGAAGGCATCAAAAGGTGATTATGTATAGCTTACCTCACTATGATGCTTTAAGAATTGCTTAAGGTGGATTGGTGGAATTTTTTTTGACCTTTCCCCCCCTACCCCCAAATCAGAATTTGGGATATTGCTGTTTTCAGTTGTCACAAAGGAACTGAGTAGCTTCATTTTCATTGCGATTATTAAATTTATTGGGCTTTGAACTTTTCTGAGTTTTCTGTTGTAAATTCTTCTTTTTTTTGGTGACTTAAAAGGAGAGTTTTACTCCTATCGCTGTTATTTTTTAATTTTTAAATAATAGTGCACAACCTTGAAACTACTTTTGAACTTCTATATGTTCGAGGCATAGAAAGGGAGGTGTTTAAAACTGAGAAATACCATTCTTAATCCAGTAAGTCTCTTTCAGCATCAAAACCAGGGAGTATCTCTGTGTGTATCAGCCTATGTAGATACTAAGTGATTAAGGCCAGATATATGTATATATGTGGAATTAAGAAACAGATATTCTAAATATTAAACTATGTTCAAATAACCTATGCTACTTCTTCCTTAACCCAGAATAAGATCTCATTACCAACCTCTGCGAGGTTATTTGAAGGATTTTCTGATCATGAATCCATCTAAAAACCTTGGCCCAAAGATGACTAAAATGGTTTTTCATTTCCAACTCTTTTTTTCCCTCTGCAGACATTTATCATAGCCACTTCTATCCTACAAAATAACCAGGCACTCCTCACCTGGTGTTCAGAGCTTATTATGAACCCTCTACCCTCTGATAGCAAAATCCTGCTGTCAGAAACTCTTTCAATAACCAGTTTCTAGGTCACATTAAAATACTATGATAGTAGCTTCTATTCACCTTTCCCTGTTTAACTGTCTCATCTTACAGGTTCCTGGCACAAGCATTCACTCTGAAAAGTGTTACTGCTTGTGTGAGTAAGTGGCACAAATGCAGACTTTGCAGGAGCCTGAAAGCATGTAGTGCATAATGTGCTGAATGATGAAAATGGGACACAGAATGAGGTTGGTCCAATGCGCTCTGTTTGTCACCAGGGACTGAACTGTTGAGAGTAAGAGGAGAACAGTGTTGCAAAGACACATTCTTTGTTGACTGCCTAATGATCCAGAAATACACTGCTTGCTCAAGGTTTATAACATTTTGGTGTTCATTGTGTCAACAAGGGCCGTGATGAATTGTCTTGATTTAAATGAGAATACATTAAGTAATCTGCACAGATTTTTACTGTTGCAAACTTTTAGGCAGTTTGAAAGAACACAGGAGTGGAGCCCTGTCTCTTGAAATTCGCTCCACAAGTAAACAACCGTAGTTGGAACAATCTGTGCCAAAGAGTCTCTATCAAGGACTTGTAATTTGGATGGGCCTTATCAGCCCAAAACTGACCTTCAAACTCAGGTAAGCCCTGCCACCATGAACATGATTCCACAGTTAGATCTGTTGGTGCTGCTCTGGAGTGTGTGTTTGAAGCGTCCTTTGCAAAAATGCCTTTCTCTTCTCTAATAGAAAACATTGACTCACCATCTGACTGATAAATGTAAAAGTACTAATCTTGACTTAAAGTCTGCACTTTTTTAGATGGATTTGTGATGTTTCTGGTTTAAATTAGGTTTAGTGGGAGAAAGTGGATCTACTTCTGTTTCTGGTCCGTTTCTCAAAGACAGCCTGAAAGGCTTCTGCTCTGATGAAAGCAGGTCACATTTCATCCCAAAGCAATTGAAATGGCAGTTATAAACTCTATAAGAGTTCGTAACAACTCTACTGACAGATACTCAAATAAGGAGTACTTACTGAGGACAGTAATAGAATATTCATTACAAGGGCAGGGAGATCTGTTATGGTCCTCATTGTACAAATCTTCATCAGGTGCAAATTCTGCCAAACTCCCTCACTGACGGTAGAGAGGACCTTAAATAACATGTACTGCAAATGCAATCTAGAGTAAGACATTAAAATAAGGGCCTCACTTTCCCCCCCTTTTAAGTGCCTGTTAAGAAGTTCTTACCAATTCTTGTGCCAGTAATATATTCCAGGAATGCCATATATTCAATTACATGACACAGTCCTGATTTATCCTTAACTACTCTTAAACCTGCAGATTATTCTTCACATCTTGATTTACTGCAAGCAGATTTGGTTGTCCTCTGCTGTCTGGGGCTGGGTGTGAAATCAGAAAAGAGAAATTAAACTGGAGGAAGAGCACTATGACGATTGCTTATGCTGGGGGCAGTGTCAATATTAAAGATGCAGTGAAAAAATGGATGGTGCATTCTGCTCTCCAGCAAATCCCTAGCTGAGAACAGAAACTGCTGACTTGTTTATGAAGCTCTCCAAAAACTCTGTACAGGAGTCTCAAGGTGTCCAATATGATCTCATCATAGTAGAGGTGATTTCTGAGTTGAAAGCCTTTAATGAAGGGTGATGTGCTCAGCTGTTGCAGGGAGAGCAGAAATACTGTTTACAATTTAGCTTATGAGGAAGAAAATGATCTGCTTTCTGTTCTGTTAACATGGGTTCTTAATTGTTTGATGTTTGGACCAAGGCAGTGTTTAATGAGCAAGTTCAGTATATATTGTTAATCTTTTTTCTCAGTGTAGTAAAATTATCACTAATTGCAATTTGATACATGTGTACTTGAAGCTAACTCATACTGAAGTCCATCAAAACTACATGTAAACTTTCGGAGGCAAAGATGGGCATTCACAGTTTAAGTGGTGATACAGCAATAGCTGAATGTTGCAAAGTAGAAAAAGCTCTTTTCTCAGAAAATCTTATGATCAAGTTAGCAACACTTAAGTAAGATGGTGGTGAAAGCTCATTCTTTTGTAGTAAGTCCCAGTCTCTTAGGAGACTGACAATTTTGACAGTATTAATCCCTGATTCTCTGCAATGAGATGGGCCAGCTGTAGGTCATGGATCACTGATAGCCCATGGTGGTCCATCTGTTATAAAGGGAATTAGGGAAGAATCCATTATTCTCCAAGCAATTACATTTTGCTAGTTTTTAGGGCTGTATAGAAACTGCAAAAAGAATGCCTTTTTCGTCTCACCAATTAAAACAAAGATACCAAGTACTTGGCTGTCCTGCACTGTAATGTCTGTCTGTTCTGATATGCCACTTCAGGAAATTTGACCTCCACTGTTCTGAAATGGAAAGAGGGGAAATGAAACTGCAAAGACCAGCCTCAAATGTTAGAGTTACCTAGAAATTTTGAAGTAGCTTCTAAGAAAGAGGGAGATATGGGACTCATAAGCTTCTGTAGCCAGGGAGAAGTAAATATTACAATTTCATAGACATATTTCATAGACATAGCCAAGCATTACATCTTTTCCCTTAGAACTGTCCTACTTTGATGCATAACACAGTAGGGTAGTTACACAAGGGAAGGTACTGACTTGTGGCTGAGAGTTTGAGAACACTACTTGCCAGGAAAGTAGGTCTGCTCTAAGAAGTAGCCTGAACATGAAGTAGTCTAATGTTTTAAATTAACATTAACAATAAAATTGTTTTACATGCTGCAATCTCCTTGGGACATTAACACTGATTAGCAAGACACTGAATTATTACAGTTTCTATATGTGTTGTTTAAGAATGTACCAGAAAAAGGAAGGACATTGAATGCTTCTCTTTCCTTAACACTGAAATTCAAAACCAGAACTTTGCTCTTAACTTTTCTAGTTGGGACTCAGGCATTTCTCTCATGACTTTAATAATGCTATCTTCAGTTTTAAGAAGTCTTAAATAAAAGAACAGAGAATTTTATACAGATATTTTTCTAAGCTCTTGCAGTTCAAATGAAGTGGTATTGCAAAAATTAGAGTTAAAATTTAAATAATTAGAAAGAAAAATAAGGCAAAAGGCAGTGAGGAGAAAGGGTAATGGGGGGGGGGAGGGGGGGAAAATGGAAAGAAGAGGAGACCATAGAATGGTAAGGTTGGAAGGGACCTCAAGGATCGTCTAGGTCCAATCCCCTGCCATAGGCAGAGACACCTTGCACTAGTACAGGTTACTCAAGGCCTTGTCCAACCTGGCCTTAAACACCTCCAGGGAAGGAGCATCCACAACCTCTCTGGGCAAACTGTTCCAGTGCCTCACCACCCTCACTGTAAAGAACTTCCTCCTAATATCTAGTCTAAATCTGCCCTCTGACAGTTTAAACCCATTGCCCCTTGTCCTGTTCTTGCAAGACCTTGTCAATAGTCCCTCCCCAGCCTTTCTGTAGGCCCCTTTCAGATACTGGAAGGCTACTCTAAGGTCTCCTTGAAGCCTCCTCTTCTCCAGGCTGAAGAACCCCAACTCTCTCAGCCTATCCTCACAGCAGAGCTGCTCCAGCCCTCTGATCATCCTTGTGGCCTCCTCTGGACCCACTCCAACAGTTCCATGTCCTTCCTGTGCTGAGGGTTCCAGAACTGCACACAGTACTCCAGGTGGGGTCTGACAAGAGCAGCCCTGCTGGCCACACTTCTCTTGATGCAGCCCCGGACTTGGCTGGCTGTCTGGGCTGCATGTGCACACTGAGTATTCTGTATTCTATAAGATCTTTCAGGCAAAAAAGGATTCTTGGTACGTATTTGTACAGAACAGCACATCAGTGGGGCCAATGCCAGTTACTTCCCACTTCATACTAAAGACTAAACTAAAATTGTTAGTAAGAATCAGGTGTGAGAAAGAATGAGATGGAAGGGAAGTGCAGAAAATGCAACACGAGTATCTCCTCTGAGGCAGTCTAAGTCCTGCTTAAGAATGTAGGAGCTTCTTTTAGTCACAGTCAATAATATTCCGAATTTTTTTTATAGCCATTCTTTTTATATCACCTGATTTGCTACTGTGAGTTTATCTAAGTATGTTACCCAATGTCTGAGTAGTGGTAAAGTTAGTGTAACCTTGGTGAACCAAGGACTTTAGGGCATTGATTTGGTAGTTACTATGTCACCTACATGTTGGAAGGGGATGAGAACCTTCAGAAGTGGAGCTTGCTCATGCAATAACATTTAAACTAGTTTTTTAAAGAGGAAGAATGGTATCTCTTCAAACTCTGTGCTGGTAACAGTGTTCGCTGGTGACCTACAGACTGAGCTCTGACAACTCAGTGCTTGTGCGTAACTCCTTCCATATAGACACCTCAGAGGAAAAGCTACTGCTTAGAAATAAGTAGCACGGCATTACTACCCTGGGGTGTACATGTGTTTCAGATGCAGAACTGGAGCGTGCCTTGTTAAGTTTTTGCCTAAAGGTAATCCATGATATGCAACAGTTCAGATAACCGATTTTTATCAGCCCAATTCATGTTTGTCGTAGTTTTTTGTGTAAGAGCGTGACAGACTGAGATTATTCTACTTTACTCTCTTTAAGGAAAAAGGGCAGTGAAATCATAATGCTTTTGCTTAAGAAAAGAGAAGAAAATAGAGAAAATATGTATTTAAAGATTTATAGGAAAAGATTGTAGTGGAAGGGGTAATTAATTACTGCGAGATGATATTTTAAAAATATTAATGTAATTTATTAATATTAAATATTCAGAAATCACAGCACCCTGATCACCAAAATAATAGTAACAGGTTCTTGCATCATTATGGGAACTATATACAGGTTATAATAGGATCTAAAAAATAATTATTAAATATATATATTAATTGAACTTGACTAAACTGGCAGAGAAAGCTTTGTGGTCAGTGTACTGCTTGCGGTCAGTACACCACTTAGTCACTAGACGGACGCAAGTAGCAACTTTCTGCTTATGGCAGAAGGCAATTAATGATTATTAGAGGCTTTTGGTATTTACTTATGAAAATATTATCTGACAGTACCCAAAACTGGTGGCGGGGTTGCTGTCAGTAGCTGTTAGAGGCTTTAGAGTTTCCCCAGGCTTCTGCGTGCTGGAGAAAGGAGACATACTATCTCTGACCTGGTCTTGGCTTTCTGGACGATTTGTGTTACCTCCAAGGCTCCCATCTGGGCAGAAGGCTTTCAGGTGCAGGCAGATGTCTTGCAGTGTGCAGACTGGGCATGGTGTCACACCGGCTATGCAGGCCAAATGCGTGGAGGTATCAGAGCCTCAGCTCAGAATCAATGAAGCAGCAGGCACGGATGCAGACAGACCTTGTAATGGCAAAGCGCACACTGTGCTCCCTGCTCATCTCCTTTTATCCAATACAACCTAATGGGCCTTCGGCTACAGGATAGCCAATCAAATGGCAGTTATCCAAGATTTGACCATATTGGGTGAAACCATAGGCTTACTTTACCCTTTTTTAGGCAGAATACGGACCTTACACAAGGCAACAGTGTGCACCTTGTTTACCGCAGTTGCTGGGCAGGCCACAGACACCAGACTTAGTGGCTCCAGGTTCTTTGTCCTTTTTCCTGTGGTTGCTCTCCCCAAAGCAGAAGGAGGGAGAGCAGAAAAACATACCTGGGCAAGCCAGGACATGTACAAGCCTAATTTGCCCTGCTTAGGCCTACCAC
>VWZE01021583.1:100722-132495 GCA_013396675.1 Eubucco bourcierii
AATAATAGTAACAGGTTCTTGCATCATTATGGGAACTATATACAGGTTATAATAGGATCTAAAAAATAATTATTAAATATATATATTAATTGAACTTGACTAAACTGGCAGAGAAAGCTTTGTGGTCAGTGTACTGCTTGCGGTCAGTACACCACTTAGTCACTAGACGGACGCAAGTAGCAACTTTCTGCTTATGGCAGAAGGCAATTAATGATTATTAGAGGCTTTTGGTATTTACTTATGAAAATATTATCTGACAGTACCCAAAACTGGTGGCGGGGTTGCTGTCAGTAGCTGTTAGAGGCTTTAGAGTTTCCCCAGGCTTCTGCGTGCTGGAGAAAGGAGACATACTATCTCTGACCTGGTCTTGGCTTTCTGGACGATTTGTGTTACCTCCAAGGCTCCCATCTGGGCAGAAGGCTTTCAGGTGCAGGCAGATGTCTTGCAGTGTGCAGACTGGGCATGGTGTCACACCGGCTATGCAGGCCAAATGCGTGGAGGTATCAGAGCCTCAGCTCAGAATCAATGAAGCAGCAGGCACGGATGCAGACAGACCTTGTAATGGCAAAGCGCACACTGTGCTCCCTGCTCATCTCCTTTTATCCAATACAACCTAATGGGCCTTCGGCTACAGGATAGCCAATCAAATGGCAGTTATCCAAGATTTGACCATATTGGGTGAAACCATAGGCTTACTTTACCCTTTTTTAGGCAGAATACGGACCTTACACAAGGCAACAGTGTGCACCTTGTTTACCGCAGTTGCTGGGCAGGCCACAGACACCAGACTTAGTGGCTCCAGGTTCTTTGTCCTTTTTCCTGTGGTTGCTCTCCCCAAAGCAGAAGGAGGGAGAGCAGAAAAACATACCTGGGCAAGCCAGGACATGTACAAGCCTAATTTGCCCTGCTTAGGCCTACCACGACAAAGATCACAGTATCACCAAGGTTGGAAGAGACCTCAAAGACCAACCCATTACCACAGACCTCAAGACTAGAATCCTTAACACCTAATACAGATAAGGATACATGAGAATTCTCCCAAAAAACCTTCACCCCAACACCTCAGTGCTTATTTTCTCCCCTCTCTATTGTCTCCCATTTTAGGCCTCAAACAGGCTGAAATTCACTGCAGTTGTGGCATTGAAGGCTGCAGCACTCAGGGTGCTCCTACATAGTTACCTAGATAAGGATTCCTTCAGAGAGCTGAAAAGGAAGGGAGAAAAGAGAGTGAGCTCACTTTGCTGCTCTCATCAACTGTTGACAGGATTATGGGACTGAACAACAAAATTACAGTATCCAGGGATGTCCAGTCCTTCCTCTGGGACAGATCTTGGTCTCTGTGGTTTTTTAGGAAATGTGGGCCCCCTTCAAACCTGTGAAAGACCTGTAATTTTGCTCTGATTGATATAAAATGCGTACCGGTGTTATTAGTTTTGTGTTGTGTTTTGCTTGGTTGGTTTTGATTTATTTTATTTTATGGTGGTGTGTATGTTGTTTTGGTTTTTTTTCCCTGCTTTGTGTTGTCAGGACCTATGGGTGAAAATATGTGAGAATTTGCTATGTTCCATACTGTGCTTTTGGAAAACGGAGTCAGTAGTATTCTAGTTAGCAGTTTTACATAATCTCGTTGACTTCAGTGGCTTTATCCTCTTCTTGCACTATAAATGAAAAAGACTCAGTCTATTAACATTTAAATTGGAGATACAGATTCCTGATGTAAACTGTTTGCAGTGACATTAATAGTGGGCACAGCCCATTAGTGTGAGCTCATATTAGCAACATGTTAATAATCGTGACAGAGCTTTATTTTTTTTTTCAAGTTATGGGAATTTCACTGTAGCATATAATTAAATGTGTATGGAATTTTTATTGATTATAATTAAGATGCATGATCTTTGTTTATTATAGCATTAGAAAATACTATAATAACTCAGAAAAGCACTGCTTGTCATGTGATATTGCTTAATTATGGAGAAATACTATAACACTTCAGCTTGGGCTGATTAAAGCAATTAGCATGAAATTATAATCAGATGATGTTAAAGTATATAAAAATATTTACAAGCCTGCTCATGACTATGGGAACTGAACGTTAAATGTCGCTGTTCTTAAGGAGATGATGCAATTTAAATTGTTGCTGTTACTGTATAGGAAAGAAAATCTGAATCTGTTGACTACTTATTGGGAAATGGACCAGGAACTTGTGTGTTCTCTGTTAGAATCTGAAGTTATGTGTGTTAGACTTATACACAAAAGCAAACAATACTTTGTTTGTAATTCTCCAAACAATAATAAGCAATGTAGAAATGGAATTATTTTTTCGTTATCATTTCCAAAATTCATGTACTTAGACTATTCTTTTCTCCTGCTCCTTTATGTCTACTTGGGAAATACTGTCCCTGAAATTCAGTCTTTGGCATTATAATTATAGAGATGTTATTATTTTCCCCTTATTTTGTGGGCAAATATCAGATGTCTGTTCCCCTCTTCTTGTGATATTTTTGGGTTCTGTCTATGTCAAGAAGATATTCAGCATTTTAGGGTAGTTGAAACCAGAAACACTGCCAACTAAAATTCACCAATCAAGAAGATGAATAGTTTTAATTATGATTATTCTGTTCTCTTCTGAGTTTTGAATCATTGGGGTGCTCTTCAGTAAAACTTCCTTCCACAGTCATAACTGTATGAACTCAAGTATTTAAAATTAACAAATAAACCCCATATCATTGGTAGTAGAGGGACAGCCATTCCTCTCTGAACTGGTGACTCTTTGAAATAATTTCTTCCTGTTTGCACAATACTCTCTGCAGTTCCTTCTTGAATCTGCTACTCCTGGGAAGCAGGGAGATCTGATGATGAGACAGAGCTCTATAAGCAGCAAATACTGAGAAGGGGCAAGTCAATGGTTTGGTGGGGGGGGAGGTGTGGGGAAATGAAAAACATTTTTCTTTTGTACACGATATTTTTCTTGCTACTGTACATGATGCATCGAAGTATTCCAGTTAATTCCCCGTCTCCCCCCTAAAATAAACTATGAGATGCTCTTGCCTTACATCTGTCTCAGTGAAGAAAGTGGCATGATACTGTTTCAGCTGGCATATGTCCCATCTGTTAAGGTAAGAGATTAAGTGTGTTTGTCAGTGGTTTTATTTTGCTACTCTCACTAACCTTGGCTATTTGGGTGAGAGATGGCGATGCTGTGGCAAACCGAGAGATGTGATATTTCCCTCAGCAGGTGATGTGTTCCCTGAAATTGTGTTAAACTATTCTGTGCCTACTTCAATGTTCCATGTCAGTGGCTTGCTTACCAAATTAGTATTTTCTTTTTCTACTCATTTTCTGTTTTCCTTCCAAAACCGGGGATTCTGAGTTTTCATGACAGATGCCAACCATCTCCATGTGTACCAGGATTTCATCTGTATGCAGCTTAGTGGTTCTGCTGAGTTGCTGCAGATGTGTTTCTGCAAACCCCACCAGCATGACAAAATTTGAAGTAGCTAGAGAAGTGGACTGGTTCTGCTGCCTGTGGTTTTGAAGTTATTTTATTTTTGTAACATTTTATTTTTGGCGCAGCCCCATTTGGGTCCATTTTTGTGTCAGTTACATATCTGTGTTCAGAGCAGTTCAGAGGAGCCACCACACTGACATAACCTTCTTGCTGTTCTGCCAGCTTCTATCCCAATTGCTGCCAACTCATCTGAACTCCTGTAGCTTGATTTTGTTGTTTGTGCCATGTGCTTCTTTGAAGTGGCATCTTTCAGCAGCTCCTCCTTTGGTCTTGGCATGCTCACCCTGGTATCTGAAGTCTCTCTCAAAACAAGTTTTCTATTGTATACTCACAGTTCTGGTTATACTTCTACTCCAAACTTGTACTGTCTTTGATTTTTTTTGAGCCAATAAATGTTGGAAGAGTAAATCTTAAAACTAAATCAGTGTATCATCTTCTGTTGTAGTGCAGTTCATTGACTGTTTATCTTACTGTGTTGAAATTATTTAGATTACCCAGGCTCCTTTGCTCAGTGCTATCTCATTGCTCTCACGTTTGCTGATTTCTAACCTGTGACATTTCTTATAAAACAACTATCATTGTAAGATAAATTGAATCAGAATATGAGGGCAGATGAACACTTAAAAAAAAAAATCAAGCTTTGATGCCATCATCACTTAGCTAAAATGGGTAAGAGCAGTACTGAAGACAAACAGGTGCCAGAACTCTAGTCAGAAACTACCTTGTGCCTTGGTGTAGAAAATTCAACTTTTCTCCAAACACTGACAATTTTCTTTTTCATTTTATCAGTAGTCTTGACTACTACTTGAAAAAGGGGGGAAAAAAAAGGTTAAAAATTGACAACTGCTGTTACAGGTGCTAAGAAAATAGAGATTTCCAGGTTTTTGGTTTGGACTTCTGTTTGTGGTTGTGTGGTGTCAGGTTTTTGTTTGTTTGTTTTGTTTTGTTTTTAAAGATGGATGCTCTTGTGACTAAGACTGATGAAGGAAGAGCAGAGGGAGGGAATAAAGACTCTGTGCTTTTTACCTGTCAAATACTCTTTGTGCCTTCTAGCATGTCACTTAGTCTCTGTGTATCACTGTAGGGATCTTGTAACTACTTGTACCTGTAGGGATAATAGCCCTTCTTGTCTCCTTCTACCCATTCCATTGTTTCGCTTTGTGAACTCTTGCTAGTAAAAGACTGTTTTTTAGAGTGTGTGTATAATGAGATGATATCTATATTGTTTCTTTCAAACTGTGCCATAAATATTTTGAGAATCATCTGTCAAAATATCTTAAAGGGGGAAAAAAAAAATCGCATTTTTAGGAAAACAAAGTTCCCATGCCTCTGTGAATTTATTTTTGTTCTTGTAGTCCACAAAACCAGCACAGCCTACATTTCCTGAAATAGTCTATGGTTTTCCACTTCTGCACAAATTGCTGCACAAATTGATGTTAGAGTTGTGATCTGTCATGAGAATGATATAAAATTGGAATCCATAGGAGCTGATGAATAAAAGAGCTCAAGACTAAATACAGCAGTCCAAGTGACTGTACCTCAATTGTATTTTGAATTATATGTTTCTAATCCTGGCCTTCTGGCCTCTTGAAATGTTTTCACAGAATGTTGGAGGTTGTAAGGGACCTCCAGACATCATTGAGTCCAATCCCCCTGCCAAAAGCAGGATCACTTAGTGTAGTCCAAACAGGAATGCATCTAGGCAGGTTTTGAACGTGTCCAGAGAAGGAGATTCCCACAACCTCTCTAGGCAACCTGTTCCAGTGCTCTGTCTCACTTACTGTAAAGAAGTTTCACCTCATGTTGAGGTTAAATCTTCTATGATCAAGTTTGTTTTGGTAGTTTTCTCATTGTTTATTAATTTGTGGGGTTTTTTTAATGTATATATACACCCATATGTTGTGCGTTTTATAAATCTACAGGAACTTTATAATCTGCATACATGTCAAGGCGAACAAAATTCTTGATGAAATAAGTGTCTCATTTTGAGTCAGGAGTGTTTTGTTTTAGGATATTTTTGGTACATTTTATTTGGTGTGGAGACAGTGTGATGTTGCAAGTACAGAGTTATTCCAGGTTATACTTAGACTTGAAGAACTAACACACAAATAACAACAAAGATTCTGTGTCTGAGGAAATGCAAACAATTACACACTTGTGAAAATGAGAATCAGTCCGAATTTACTTCTTGTTAGTTACAAGCAACCTGGGAGACCCAGTAAAATTAAATGTATTTTGGGATGCCTGGGTAGGGTGCTGCTGCCTGAGGTCATGTAAAACATTTTTTGTGACTGTGGGTTTGTGTATAAGGAAGGCTCATGTCTCAGGGAAATAAAAGCAGTGTGGCATTTAAAGGGAGGGAGGAAGGCGTTCTTAAGTAACATTCTTAAGAAAATGGAAGAAGGAGACTAAAAATTCTTAATACAGCCTTTTTGGGGTTGGGGTGACACAGTGAAATATAAAGTTAAACCTTAAGCTTTTAGTGTCTTGAGTCAGGTTTTTCTTGAACCAGGGAGCTTTGTGACTTTATTATTGCTAGAGTAACAAATAAAAGTACAAGCTTTGTTTCTGTTGGAACTAGAGAAATTCAGGAGATTCTAATACTAGGGGAAAAACAGCTCTTCATGAAACACAAGAATAATATATCCTGTAAATTTCCATAACTAATTAATTGAATGCATCTGAAACAAGGGCTCCTTAGATAGCATGAGTTTTGACAACTGGCTACACAGACTAATTATTTCCTTAAATGCCCTGGAATGTTCAAAGATGTTTTTCCACTTTTAAGGATAGGAGCATACCCCTGCACTCCTAGCCAGAATAAAGCTGCAATACCAGAAACTGCCATTCCTGACATAAGATTGTGGGCAGGATGACTTGAATAAAATTGCAAATGCTTCAGGGTTCATACAAAGTGAGTGAACTCTGAACCTTTAGAGCTTCACACATCAGTAGTTTCTTTGATATGAAACAGGTTCTGAGGCAAATCAGGGGAAAAAACTATTGTCTGTCAAAGCCTTTCACCACCATCCAACTGTGGGATGGTGCCTTATGGTGGTGTGGGCAACAGAGCAAAGCATGGAGCAGATGACTTTCATTCTGTGGGGCACAGCCTTTGCTCACTGGGTACCGATATGCCCTGGCAGCATAAGGATGCTGCTTGATCCTCTGGAACTGAATGTGATGTGTTTATGTAACTTCTCACCTTGTTCCTGTTGTTTTCCTCAGCCCTTTGCCTGAGTATATGAAGTTACAGAATTTCAGGGCCCCATTCATGCCTCTATACATTGATGCAACTGATTTAAAATCAGTGAAGGTGGAACTATTTAAAAGTGTGCAAAAAATGTTAGCTGGATAAGCAAAAAGAGTGACAAATTGTGCTGGTTTGAGGCTAATTGGAATATTTTAACAGAGAAAATTATAGGCTGTAAAATGAAAATAATGGTGGTCTACTTCACTCATAGGCTTGCTGAGATGTATAAGAGTAAGAACACATACATAAATAAGACAGTCTCTCAGACACTCTCATGAAGAGTCTCCAGCTCTCTAGCTGTTTTGGTCTGGATCTCTTTGCTAATCTAACTAATCACTCACTTTCTAACCACCCTGACTGATCCTCCAAACTCATCTTGTGCATATGCCAAACCCTGGGGTAAAGTATAGGGGTGGGGAAAAGGTGGTTGGGAGCCCCTCTTCTCCTGGGCACTCCAATTTCTGGGAGGGGTGTTGTGTTTCTGTATTACCTTTAACTTGTATATTTCTGTAAATATTCCTGTGTATGGTGTATATATGTGCTTGTATATTGTGCTAAGCTGTAAATAGAGCTTCATTTCTTAACGTCCAGCTATCTGAGTCTAGTCTGGGTGATTTTACTAAGGTGGGGGGGGGGAAATGCCCAAACCATCACAGAAGTCAACATTTTACAGAACTGATTTCTAATTCTTTTTGCTCCTGTTATTGTTGGAGAGAGTGAACCAGGGCAGGCAGGCAGTTTCTTTTGGTTGTTGTTGCACCACAGTTGGAAAAACAGATTTGGCTAATTTTGTTTGTTTTGCCTTAACTCTGATGAGACCACCACTGACTCAGGTTAAGGAGTGCTGGGTTTCCTAGGCCTTGGGACTGTACCTGTGGCACATTAGCTGCCCTGCTGCAGGGACACATCAGCCCTTGCAGTGATAAGTTTGCTACAGGCCTTCCCATTATGAGGGCTTCTGAACAAGCAGCTCCGTGTAGTGTTAACTGGTGCTGCTTATCCTGGATTTATGTTGTTACAGATTAGGTGTGGAGGAAGGAGTCGTCATAAAAACTACTTTCTCTTCTGCAAAATACTGAACTAAAACTCAAACTAGTGAGCTACTTGTGCAGGTCTTGGTTTAACAAGACAGTTATTCCTGGAGACTGACATAGTGAAAGCTGGGCTGATGGGCTTTGTTCAAGTAAAATAGAAACATGTATCTCCAAATACATTAGAAAGAAAAAACTCTCTCTTTTTTTTCACATTACACTGATTTTTTTAAATTTTATTTTCAGTTCAGCTTCAGATTATCCATCGTGTGCTTGTCATGCGTAATGCTTTCTTTTCTGATGACCAGATTGTCGTGTGTAATGCTTTCTTTTCTGACGACCAGGCACCATATAGTCACTCCTAAGACAGTAAAGTATCTTTTAATAGGAAAACTGAGGAAATAGCCTTTAATGATTTTTTGCAAGCTGCTATGTCTACCTCTGCAATGACTGATTTAAATCTCAGTGGTGGCCAACAGCCAGGAGAAGTGCAAGACTGCTTTCTAACGGAAAATGCAAGTCTTCCTTACAGTGTTAAACTAAGGACCATAATTTCCTTCAGAGACAGATAAACCTAAACCCAGGAGTGCTGCTTTCTCTGTGATCTGTCACCCAGGATTATGGTGAGTTGATATTCTGTTTAGTTTACATAGGCAAGTCCATATTCCTTTGTATCCTTTTTGCTTTGTTTTAACTGTTATGTGACTGCTCTGGTCTGTCAGGTGTAGGGATAAGAGCTGTGCTGGGACCTTATGTGAGGCTTACAGGCTGCTTTTCTCCCTTCATGGAGACAACCTTCTGTGTGAGTCCTAAATATGATCCGTAATCCCAACAGAAGTGGATTCTAATTGCTTCAAATGTAGTACCTAATCCTGCTGTAAGCATCATCTTGGTTGTGTGCCCCTTCTCCTAGCCCTCCCCAAAAAAGTAAATTGCAAAGAAAGCATTTCCTTGAAGCTTTTGAAATCAAAATTTTATTTCTGGTTTGCACTCTTCTACTTGTCTTAACCTGTTTTTAGTGTACG
Organism: Eubucco bourcierii; assembly: GCA_013396675.1. Lineage (NCBI taxonomy): Eukaryota > Metazoa > Chordata > Aves > Piciformes > Ramphastidae > Eubucco > Eubucco bourcierii. The sequence goes on from VWZE01021583.1 coordinate 109,540, forward strand.
AGTCTGTGTGTTTGTACACAAAGCAAAACTGAAAGACAAATACTTGCATTCATTCTTTTGTGAATAAGGACATAATATAGTGAAAGTGGTAGGAAATTTTCAAACTTTCACTTTCCTAAAATTAATACAATTTAAGAATACAGTACACTAAGAAATAGCATTATAATACTAATGACTACTACTATACATCAGGGCTATTAAGTTTTGAATAGCAATTTTACTGTAAAGGTGGCAAGAATGCATTTGATTGTCTGGTGTGGTTCACTGCAGAGGAGTTATAAGTAAATTAAAATATGACTAAATAATAAACTGGGGAAATTCCATCTGTTTCTTGATTCCTGCTTTGTGCATTACACGAGTAGCAGTTCAGTGCTCTGTAACTAATGTTGAGGCATTCAACAGGGGCGGGTTTAGGAATGGAAAGGTTGTAGCTGCTTGTGCAACTCCTTTATCCAGTCTTCACTGGGAAGTTGAGGGCCCATGGATGTACCTGGCTAAGGACTTTATACCAATGTTAGATGGACTTTACAGGAGATTGAATAGAACTTTCCCTAATCTGTAATTAATGCAAATCAGATAGTTGTGATTGGATTGTTTTGTTTTTAATTTATCCAGATACTTTAAAACGCAAATCTGAAATCTGCATTCTTGTCCATGAAATCCCCTAGTCCTGTTATTGTACGTTCTGGATTTCTGACTTCCTGCTGTGGAGTAAGTGGATTTTTCTAGATTTTCCATTGGGAAGTATGTTGCTATCTCTGAAACAGGGTAGGCACTAGTACTCTGAATTAGATTGCATACCTGCTGCTGTATACTGGTTCGGCAAGGAAATCCTCTTTCCTGTGCTGCCTGCGCTGTGCTTTGGATCCTTCTGAGCTGACAGGCATGCTTTACCTTATTTCTTTCACCTGAGCCTCACCGTTATTTTTAAGCTCGGGAACTGAAATTCTAACAAAAGATACCACTTTTGCTGAAATATTGCCTGTAATTGCCCCTTTACTCTGCTCTCGTCAGGCCACACGTGGAGTACTGTGTGCAGTTCTGGAGCCCTCAGCATAGGAAGGACATGGAAATGTTGGAGTGGGTCCAGAGGAGGGCCACGAAGATCATCAGAGGGCTGGAGCAGCTCTCCTAGTAGGATAGGATGAGAGAGTTGGGGCTTTTCAGCCTGGAGAGTAGAAGGCTTCCAGGAGACCTTATAGTAGCCTTCTGGTATCTGAAGGGGGCCTACAGGAAGGCTTGGGGAGGGATTATTGACAAGGTCTTGCAACGACAGGACAAGGGGCAATGGGTTTAAACTGGCAGACGGGAGATTTAGACTGGATGTTAGGAGAAAGTTCTTCACAGCGAGGGTGATGAGGCACTGGAACAGGTTGCCCAGGGAGGTTGTGGCTGCTCCCTCCCTGGAGGTGTTCAAGGCCAGGTTGGACTAGGCCTTGAGTAACCTGTACTAGTGGGAGGTGTCCCTGCCTATGGCAGGACGTTTGAACTAGATGATCCTTGAGGTCCCTTCTAACCTTACCATTCTATGATTCTATAATGAAATTACCTTTTTAGAATTGTTGGTCACATTTCCTATTTCATATCAGCACGGGTTATGCAAAAAAATGTACTTTCTGTGTTGGTCTTACGTAAAGTACAAGGAGGAGCTCATAATGCCCTTCAGTTTGTTTTTCAAAACCATACTGGAAAAACTGGCTGTTTCAGTAATGGACCCAGCCATGTTAGTTACAGTATATTTGAAGATTGTACGTTTTATTTTATCTGTGATCTATGAAAGCTATTTGGCCAACTGTTTTCATACATGGGCTTTTAAAGGAGAGTTTGTCCAAGCCTGACAGAGGTTGCAGTTCTAACACTTACCACATAAATTTAATGTGACATTTTAGCCCTAAGCAAAATAACAAATTTTAAGCAAATTTGTCCCCGTGAACATTTAATACTATTTTCACTAAGAAATGTGCCTATTTTCAATGTGAATCATTCTTGGATCATACCTGGTTTATTATATTGTGAAATAGCAGTTCTCCATCTTTGTAAACATTTCATTTTTGCAAGAAAATTAGTGAAAACTCAATGTGAAAAGTTTTGGCTTTCTACAGAGGCTTTTTTTTTTGTCAGTATTTTAGAATCAAGTGATTACACAGCTTTTGAGAGGAAGTTCAACCTACCAGTTGTTCATAGGTTTCTCTGTGAATACAAGTCCTGAGTCAGGTCATAATGCAAGATCTGAACTGCAAACAGTGTAGGATGAAGTAAACAGACTTAACTAGCTTGCACCTGTCAGGGATTTGGCCCATTTATTTTGTCCACAATAAAACTAATATTGATTCTAAATGAAACAAATGTGAAATATTTTGCATTTATCTTGGTGATAATTAACAGTTTGTTCTATTTTATAGTATCAAACTTAAAAGAACAAAGATTGATTTTTTAATTTTTGTTTTTAATCTCATTCTCCTGCATGTAATGGGATGTTTGCTAATTACTCTGAAGCATCTTATTTAAAGATGAATAAACTTTGCACTGGAAATAAAATTAAAAATATTTTAAGTGTGTACCAACATGCTAAAAACAGTACAGTATATAAATGGTTTTACCATCAGTTTTGCTAGGAGGCCTGAAATGAATATTGTCTTTCAATTCAAAGTCCTTGTTAACATGTTCCCCATGAATAATGTATAGGAGCAAAATAAGATGGTGCATCCTAACAAAACAAACATATAGTTCAGTCTTGAATTTCATTTGTGAGTGGTGTGTATCAACCATTTCCATCCAAGCAATAAGAATTCTCAGCTATCACCTGCCCCAATTTTATTTTTCCTGGCTCCTGTTCATGATTCCCAGTGTTTCTAGCTCCTTTTATGATCTTCTTGAAAGTATTCTCATTTCTTATAATGCATTTGTCTCTCACTTCTTCCCTGCAAGGTGTTAATCTTTCCCTGTGTTTCTACTTCACGTTTACAAGTTAATTTTCACTTTACTTGATTCTTAAAATGCTTTTTAAAAATCCATATCTTTATGTAGCAGTGGGCTTCTCAAATTGTTAATACTTTTTTTTTTTTGTCAAAATACCTTGTAGGAAGCAAAAAAGGCAATAAAACTCTTAAAGTGGTCATGGTTATGGAAATAATGTGAACCACTCTTCTATACTGTACCTGAATGTACTAGCAAATGCTGCAGGTTTGAGTACCATGGCCAAATCCTCACCCTCCATAAACAATATATTAATTATTGCAAGAAATGCTCAAGATGGACAAAATTTAAGGAATACATTAAAAATTACATTTAGTGAAGGGAAAGAGTCTTTATCTGTTAATTTTGTACTAAATTGATTCTTATTGCATTGAGATTTTGGGGCAGACTCCTTGAAATCAAGGATTTAAAACTATTTTTGTGTTTCCTCTAGTGTACCTTGTTTGGTCTAAAGCCATATTTAGCAATAGCTACAGAAATCAGAACCCAGTTCTTGAATGAAGATGAACTTGCATCAGGTTTCTATCCAATGCAGTTAAAGTGAGAGAATTCTGGAGTGCAGAGAGGTGTTAACTGAGGACTAATAGCTGAATGCAAAGGCTCAAGAGTCTGAGCACATCACATCTGAGCAGCTGGGACAGGTGGGCATCAGAGTGGGTACACAGAGGTAGGACTGGAGAACAGAAAGATGGAGCAATGGGGTTGAAAAACTGAGCCTGTTACTCCAAGTCCTCAAAGCAGCTCCTGGATTTTTCTGCTCTTGGCTGCTGTTGATCTTGCATATCATTACAGTTGCCTACAAAAAAAGATTAACTTTGACTCTCAACTAAGGAAGCATTATCTCTTGATAAGTTCTTTACTTACTGTCCTGTGCTGTAAAAATGCAGATACTGTATAGGTGCATGTGCCTTGCTACCACAGCAGAGGAAATATTCTGTCACAAAGTCAGTGTTTGCCTTCCAAGCCAAGGGAGGAAGAGCAAGACCTGGTGGAGTGTTGGCACAGACAGCAGTGACAGACCTACTGCACTGTATTCTACCACGTGGGGCTTTCATTTGGTTAAAGACAACTTTTATAGACGTCAGAATTTAGTACTTCTCTTACTACACATTTTGTTGCTGCTCCCAGTTATGCTCAGCTGTTAAGTTGTGGTGCACCTGGGGATTGTGGCCTGCAGGCTCTGCCTTATGGCCTGTGGGAGAGCCCAGTCCGTACTGTACCTGTCCTGGGCACCACATGACAGCCAGGTGAAAGCAACAGAGGATTATTATTAATTTTTCCCCTTGGTTTAACTCTCACAGTGGCCTTGTGAGGCCAATGAATTATGTATCAGTGCTTGATTCCCCTTGCATGCTCATCTGCATTCACTAAGGTGGTTTTACAGGCTCTGGCTGCTGTCTGGCAGGCTACACTGCAGAGGGCTTGCTGACCAGACACTGCTCTGTCTAGGGGCTGGGGCATTTGGCTCCATGGTTCCTAAACCCTCAGTGGGGCTAAAGGACCAGATCTCTCTTCACCAAAAGGCAGTTGTCCTTCCTTGTGAAGGTGTTAAACATCCAGCCTGTTCGCAGGCATTTTTTAAAAAGAAGCTGTGTTTCTCTACAGCCAGTTGACTGCTTAGAAAATGTAAATATTTTAGATACAGAGCATTAGAATGTTTTGTGTCACTGCTCACCAAAAGGTATGTGATGTATTTCCCCCAAACTTTTGCTAAATGCATAATAGCGTTTTTCTTTCTCTATACTTTCCCTAAGGAGTTAACTAATATCTCTGAAGCATTCTGAGGTTTTAGAAGTCTTCAATATATGTCCCTGATTTTCAGACTTGCTTATTTGTTTAGTCTGATGGGAATAGGCTTTGTCTACTGCGCTTGAAGAAGAAAAGAAGATTTTTGTGCTCCTGGGAGGTGAAGGCAGTTTTCATTGGCATTTTAGTGAAATATTAAAGGCAAAGCAGATTTGGAGGGACATGCTGCAAAGGCTGTCACAGTGATCAGAGAAGCACTGGAGTGAGGAAAGGGACAGCTAAATGTGTAGGTGGAGAGTTGGTCCATTTGTGCAAAGGTATGAGTAACTAAAGTTATGAATTGGCTGCAGATGGAAGCTGGCAAGCAAGAAAAGTGGAACAAAATTATATTGACATCCCTGTGTTGTCTAAAGACCACTACAAGACCATTAGTATTGCTGCGTAGCCAGCAGGGAGGCCCTGTCAGGGTGAGATTTTACTTAGGCAACTGGTATTGATTTTTGGTCTGCCGCCAGATGCAGGAAGGAAAAGATTTTTTGTGTGTTGCTTTTGTGGGGTTTTTTTTGTTTGTTTGTTTGCTTTTGTTTTCTTTTAGTTCCTGGTGTCTGTATTCATGGCCACAAAGTGGTGTGCCTGGAGCTGGGATATAAGTTTGAGAGTGGCTGTGTGCTGTCAGGACTCTGACTTTATTAGTGGAACAAAATTAATCTTTTGAATCGCCCTTCAGACTTCTTGCCTCATCTTTACTCATCTTCCCTCTCTCTGCTATTCTAAAAGGCAAAATTAAGAATTCAACACATGTGGTGATGGCTTGAAATATTATGTGTGACAAAGTTAGGGTTTTAATTATTTACTTTTTTAATCTTTCTGAATAAATTTTGAATAAGTTCTCAGTGTCTCAGGTCACCCAAGCTGACAGTCCTATGCTTGCCCCCAGAGAAGCAGCAGTCACAGCTGTGAGGTCTGCAGTTCTTCCCCAAGGTCTGGCAGGATCCAGGGATAATTTTAAAGGATTCAAGCCATTTTCCATTTCTGGCCGAACACTGATTTGGATACTGCCAAGTAGACTTGTTAGTAGTGTTTGTGCCCTTTCTGGTCTACTGAAAATTTATTAGGACCAAAAATTGGACCATGAGCAGCAATCAGGATGCATAGCAGCTCTTGTTCTTGGGTCTCACTTGAAGCGCAACCTAAACGGGAATATCTTACCACTTAACTACAGATTCTCCTACTGCAGAGCAGGTGTGCCAGTGCTAATTTCTCTTACATATTTACAGGTGCCCAATTTAACCTATTTGCAATGGCTTTATTTCCCTACATCCACAGAGGAAGCTTAGCAAAGAGAAATTTCTGACAAAAGAAAAACTTGTGTGAAAAATAGAGGTCTACAGTCTCCTTGTAATGGATGGTCAGAAAGTGACCAGCTCTTCAATCAAATAGGATCCATCCTCTGGACTTAAGCTAGCTTCTAGTATATTTTTATTAATATACTCCTTTAGCAGACAAAATAAATCTAATAGAAATATGGATTATTTTTTTTTTGGTTTATTGTGTATATAATAAACACTTAGCTAAGTGTGCGTTTTCTTTACAATTCAAATACCTGTACACAGAAAATGGAGACTGCTGAATTGTTAGAGAAGCAAGCACTAAAATAGAAAGAACAGTGCTATTTAACTGTAACAGATCAGTCCCAGACTATTTCACCCCTGCCTAAGTACTTACCTTCTTTTTTCTTTTTTCTTTTTTTTTTTTTTTTTAAATTTTCATATGTTGTAAAACCTACTTAAATGTCGATCTGCTGTTTGTTTGACAGGAGCTTATTTCCACGGAGGATAGGTCTGAACACTCCCTGTTTCCAAGGGAGTAAAACCAAAAACATTCTTTTGGGAATTTGTCCCTTTAATTATGGGTAATTTTAAAATAAATTAGTTTTGATCATTGAAACACCAGATTAAATCTCAGCATTGATAGTGGTCAGTTCTGTCAACATTCCAAATGTTGTATTGTCTTGTGGTACAGGCAGCTGTTTGTGTTCTGAAAATTCATCTGCTCCTGCTTTATTTATATTCCCCTGTTTTGGTTTTGGCTACACATCTGATTGGAGAAGTAATTATAATTTAAAAAAAAAACAACCATCAACCCCTCAGTACAGAATATGACTTTTAGAAGTGTTTTTAATTTTGTCTTATTAGTAGTGATTAATTAGAACTTTTTTTGCAGACTCCCCATGTATTTAGGAGCAAAGTGATAATTAAAGAGTAAAAAAGCCACTTACCACATTCTGTCCGAGTGCTGTGCATTCCCACCTCTTTTAAAATGCAACAAAATTCAAACCCTTACATTATTGTTTTTCTCTGCTCTTCCTCTAGAATTTACTCAGGTTCTCTCTGACTTGACTTTAACCCTGAAATGGAAAATTATCTGATACTGTATTGGGCTGAGTTATCAAGAGATATCCTTGCTTTTCTGTGCGGGGTCTTAGCCCCTCAGAGTAGAAGGCGCAATATAAATACAAACGACCATTTGTAACACTGTTTGTGCAACAATGGCTTTACAAGAATAAGGTCTATTTTCTTAAGAACTATAGGTGCTTTATGAAGACCTATTAGTGTAGAAAAAAACCTTTTTCATCAGTACATTTTGCAAAAGAGTATTAGGGGAGGCTTGTCTGTCATTTAGATGGTGTATTATTTGTGAGCAAGGCTGCTTTTTTTGATCATGCTTTTGAAAAACATCTAGTGCAGTGGCACCATTTATTTTTTTCTAGTACCATCTTCATATCAATAAATAACTTGTGAATTATTTGTAGAATTAATATTTGTGTTTTCTGAAACAATTTTGCACAATGAAGATCTGTCCTTTTGTCCTTAGCGTGCATGCATGTAGTCTAGTTGTTCTAACATCTTGCACTTGAATTTCAGGTTGAAGACCATAAATTTCTTAAACTAAGCACAGTTTCTTGTGTATATGCACACACATTTGCTAAATTCAGAAATATATACCACAGTTCCAGGAAATGCTGTGTAGAATTCTTACTTTACATTATCTGACAAGTAAACACCCACTTGCTAAGCCAGTAAGATGGGCAGTGTTTCCTCTCTGCTGTTTGATAGCAAGTGGTTACAGATAAGCTGTAGGGGTATCCATTTAGTCACAAGGACTTTGTCTTGCAGCTGAAAGAAATGTTACCAATTCAGAAAGCTCTCTATGTGTGGCAATCAATTTTAGTTCTACCTCTCTGATGATAATGGAAGCTTTTGTCTCACCCCTAGCCTGGCTCGTGCAAGTTGCCTCTTCAAAGGGGTTTGGAGCCTGACATTGTTGTATATGTCACTTCGTGATAACAAAAGATATCGTTAGGCTGGTGAACAGAAAGGAATCAAGACAGACGTGTCAAACTGCCTTCAGCTATATTTATTACTCTGTATGAATGCACACAGTATTTCATAACGCTCCACCGAGATCTTAATCAAGTTACATGAGTTGGGAGAGAGAGAAGCAGTTGTAGGGACTGTGTTAACTAAACCTCACACATAGTAGATTGCAGAACACAAATTAAGGAGATCTATGTTCCAAAGCTGTCATCATTTGCCACATGAGCCAGTGGAATCTTTTGTAAGAAGTCTTACAGATCCCTAGGACTTTATATGCAAGCCTCATACAGGGTGAAATAAACACAGGCAAGTGATTCCACTAGAGGGTATTGGCACACTATATATGGTGGTGCATTTTAGATAATATCTAACAAGTCTCATTTATTATGCTTTTGTCTGAGACCTTTAAAAGTTCTTTCTCTTGTAAGGTTCCTATTCCTCAGAACCTCTTGCATTTTCTGGTAGCAAATGAGCTCCTAATACCAGCTCAATTGCCATTAGGAGAACAAATGGGTGGTAAGCTGCTTACCACCTAATTATAAAATGGCTCATGCCCAGATGATGATTGAAATATTGATGTAGTTGGAAGACTTCTAGGAAGGATGAATGTCAGTCGAGCAACATAAGGATTTGCCTCTTTCTTGAACAACAGCTTTCAGGAGAAGAATAAAAGGGTTCAAATTCTGCTGCCCAAGCATTTCCAAAAAGCATCTGTCCTGAAAGCAATTGGGAAAGAAAGAACAGCAAACAAACTCTTATTTTTAATAACTTCCAAGACAAGTCTAGGCTGGGAGCTTAAAATTTATAGTGCAAGACTGGTAGTTTGGAGAAGAACTTGCACTTGTTGTTTGGAGAAATGCTGTATTTTATTATATTCCTAAGAGTAATGCTTTGGGATTTAAAATGTTTATTATCTTGGTTATGATTGCTACATGAATTGTTTATGGCTTTATTTATAAATTACTATTAAAAGGAAGAGAGAAAAGAAGTGTGTAGTCTGCATGTAAGACTGGAAACATCAAGTGGTTCTTTTGGGCCTGAATCAAAGTGCGGTGGAGTCAATAGAAAACTCTGGGTGGTTTCTATTTAAAAAAAAAATTCTTGTTTTGTTTGAAACACTGAAAAGTGAAGTATCAGCTACAGACAAATGAAATTACTTTCAACGTTTCAAGCCATTCTGATGACCAAAAAAACACAACCCAAACAGCAAAAGGCAAGCTAATTCTTCTGAACATCTCTTTGCTTTTTGTTGTTCTAGTGAAAACTTTAAAGGGGAAAAGAGCTGTTTGTTTATTTGCTGTGCATAATAAATGGTTCTACTATGTAACTTAAAAATATGTGTGTGTGTATATATATTTTATATATATGTACATTTATTTATCTATATGTGTATCTATATTTATAGATACATATGTATATTTATTTGTTTATAGATACATGCACACACATATGTGTGTATATATATAAATAACACTAATGCTTGCAAATTCCGTATTCTATAAAAGGCTGAGCCCTAGCAGTCACAAACAGAATTTCTCAACTCTTACCAAAAGAGTCAAGACTGGAAGTCTGTCTGCCCTAATGGTAACAAACCTAATTGTGGATAGGAAAAAGGCTCATCAAGACCCACTGATCCCAAAAGGACTGTTGTTTATCTCTGATAACAAAAATGGCTAAAATGAGCCACGAAAGTGGAAGCAACAACAACTATTCATAGAATCATAGAATGGTAAGATTGGAAGGGACCTCAAAGATCATCTAGTTCCAACCCCCTGCATTATGCAGGGACACCTCCCACTAGTACAGGCTACTCAAAGGCCTTGTCCAACCTGGCCTTGAACACCTCCAGGGAGGGAGCAGCCACAGCCTCCCTGGGCAACCTGTTTCAGTGCCTCACCACCCTCACTGTAAAGAACTTCCTCCTGACATCCAGTCTAAATCTTCCCTCTGCCGGTTTAAATCCATTGTTCACGAGCAGCCTTGTTCGTGTTACAAAAGCTATTGTCTTTCTCTTGCATGATAACTCACTGGCTGAGGGAATTGATGATAATGCATATGAAAGAATTTTAGTGAGAAAGCCATTTATGTAATATCTATTCTCAGTGAAACTGGAGATTGAGGGATCAAGTAATGGGATGAGATGTTCAAGGATTGATCTGTAGGAAATAGTTTTATTGTTGTAGTCATTAATGAAAATGTACTCCTTAAATATTCAAACATCTAAAGCAGTATTAAAAATTAATCTATATACTGCATACTAATACTTGCTAATTTTTTTTAGTGGAAGATAAATTTACAAAAACTGATTATATAAAGGGAAGTAGTTGTTTAGATAGCTGGTTTCTTTCTTGTAGCATTGATAGCACTGTTTGAATAATTCATTAAAAATTTAGTGAGGGATAAAGACTGATTGGGTTTTTTGATTCTTCTCCTTCCAGAACAGGGGGTTACAATAATGTGCAGATTCTGGTGTTGTGCCTAATGTAATTTTAAATTGCCCAAGTTGTGAAATTCCTACCAATTCCTTGAAAGATTGAGTAGATTAACAGATCTGGCTAATAGTTTATCATTTCTAAAGGTTAATCTAGGGGTTTGGGTTTTGTGGGTTTTTTTTTTTTTTGGTTGTTTTTTTTTCTTCAATAGAAATACTGGAAATACATTCTGCAGAATAATCTTTAGGCATGCCAATATTTCCTGTCGTTCTGGATATCTTCAGATAAGTCCACTTTAACATGATTTTAAAGAAATCTCAGTTTTAGGTAGATCTTTGTTAGTGTTATATTTAATGGGCAGCACGTCTGTTTTCCATCTATTATTGCTTTTATAAATGTTTCACTAAAATTACCTATATAATTTCCTTCACATTGCTTAAATAGTTTTCCATTAAATGTTCTAGCTCACGTTTTCCCTCACTGAATACCACTTGTTAGTTTCATAGAATCATAGAATGGTAAGGTTGGAAGAGACCTCAAGGATCATCTAGTTCCAACCCCCTGCCATAGGCAGGGACACCTCCCACTAGTACAGGTTACTCAAAGCCTCGTCCAACCTGGCCTTGACCACCTCCAGTTTCTGTCCACATTTCTAATGTCTCAATTTTTACTTTATTTCTTGTTTCTGTCATCATGGGCAGAAGTCTGTTATCACTCCACATCACTATTTCTGCAGTCACTCTTTAATACAAAAATATTTGCAACTCTAATTAACAGACAAACAAGGAATTAGAACAAGGCAAAGAGCTTTCATGTTCTCTAAATATAGTATGCAATCCTTTTTATGTGTAATTCTGAGGTCAGTCTAAGCTAGGCTGATGGAATGTAGTTACCTAAAAGTATTTCAGAGAAAAACTTTTTAGCTATGGATATTTTTGGGTATCTTTTCTAACTCCAAGTAAATGCACTTGTTTCATTCAGGGAATTTTTTTTCTTCTGCTAATTTTTGCTCCTAAAACTGCAGGAAGTTCATTCTCATTCCCACTGTAAAGCAGGATAAATAATCAAATAATAGAAACAAAGTTCTTGTTTGCAGCAAGCATCCTGAGAGAGCAGGGTCCTCGAGTTTGCATTTCTTTATCCAGAGGTTAGTAGTATCAACAGTTTAGCATTTCCATTCCACATTACAATATCCTACCACTAAAAACTTTCAGAATATTACAGTAGTGTATTGAGACTGTTGTAGCTGATGAAATTCCAGGGGTTTTTGTTGTCTTTTGTTGTTGTTGTTTGGGGTTTACATATTTATTATTTTAATTTAAATTTGGTGTTGTCAGTTTAGCATGATTTAAGTTATTTTTCTACTTTATGGCTCTACTTGTACTGTTTGTGATATGATGATGTGGTATTTTCACAGAACTTTAATTATGGGATTAATGATGTTCACACTGAAAAATGCATGGTAAAATCCACTCCCTACCTCCCATGGGTTTTTTGTGTTTTGGGGGTTTTTTAAACACTTTGAATTGCTGTTATCTCAACAAATTTCTCGATATCACACATTTCTTTCTAAAGGTTTGTGAATAAAGAACAATGTGAAAATTTATCCTGTTTTAGAAATTAACAACTCTTCAGTACCTATTTCCAACACTTGCCTAAGTAAAACAGCTGAAAAAAACCCACCCCAAACCAAATAGAAGTTGAGAAGTACTTATTTTCATTCTGTTTCAGAGAGATCAATTTACCCTGGAGGAAATACATACTTCTGGTTTCTAGGGTTTCTGTTTTTGTTTAATCCACTTGGCATCACCATCAAGGCAATGATGTTCTATACCACTAACAGCTACAATTCTTTAAGGCTGAAAAACAGCCCTGAGCAGGTATGGTTTTTTTCTCTTTAAGCATGTGTTTACGTGAGTCTACTTCACTATATAGAAATACAAACCCCAAAACATAGAATCACAAAATGATCTGGGTTGGATGTGACCTCCAAAGGTCATCTAGTCCAACCCTACTGCAGTAAGCAGGGGCATCTTCAACTGGATCAGGTTGCCCATAGACCTGTAGAGTATAATGCAGAAATTCGTACTGTACATGGGATTCCTTCCAATCTTAACATACTCCTAAGGGTTGAAAGCAAATTTTTAATCAAAATTTTGTAATCCAAGTTTCACGTTGCAAAACTTGTACCTAAATTATATGCGACCTCAACATGCAACCATCTATGCTGTTAAGTTCCTTTCAATTTCAGACAGCCTTTCCTCATTTTCCTTCCATGTTTCCTATTTGTAGTATTATGTTTCCCCACGCAGTTCTTGTTCTTCATTTCATTGGTGATGGAATATATTTTGCATGTTATTTATAAAAGATTTTGGGCTGGATGCTGTCATGTAAATTTGACAGATAAGTAGGCAAGTTGTCTCCTTACTTCCAACAGTACCTTTTACATAGCATGTAAAACAGTGCTAAGAAAATGAAGCTGTACTAGATACATGGGAAAGAAAAATAAATGCACTCAAAGATCTCCAAAGCCCAAAATCTATTTATTTTTCTCAAATGACGCTGCTGGTATTTCTGACATAACCTAAGGCAAGCTTTGTATGTAAATATCTAGAAACTGAAAAAAAATTAATGCAGTCAACATATTCATCATACTTCCTTTTAAAAAAGCTTCCAAAATGCTATGGCAGTTGAAAAACATACAGTTTTAAGCTCTGTATTTTTAGAGATGCTTGTGAGATTTTTTTTTGTTTTTGTTTTTTTTTTTTTGTTATGGGTTTCATTGTTTTTTCCTCCTCTCAACTCAGGTTCCAATGCCCACATATAGTCAAACTTGCTTTTCTATAAAAGTGTTTTTTGGCATACAGCTTCAGGAAGCTTCTCTAGAAGGTTGAAGTGGAAAACTTTATGCTCATACTTAAAGAAGCTACTCAAGTATGCATTTAAGTCAAAGCAAGACAGATGTTGGTGAATACATATTTTAGATGTTCTTTTTTGAGATACTCTGTGACAAGAGCACCTGTCCTGCCAAATGAAAACATCGCATAGGAATGAAGTGGCACTTGTGCTGGTTCAAGCATTTTAAAGCAGAGATACTCAACTATCACTTAACAAAGGAACATCTGTGGGACAGGGGAAGTTTGCGATCGTGCTGCTTATTGGGCTTGCTTAAACCTGTTCATGTCTGCTATTCCAGGTTGTCTGCCTGGTGCCACAAAAAGTTATTCCAGTGACTTTAGGAAATGAGATGTAAATGACAGTTTTGCTTATAGAACTGAGACATCTAACACAGCCCCTTGTTAGGACAAAGAATGTAGGGATCACAACAGTGCTCTTCCTCTGTCCTATCTAAAAAGTGAGGATGTATTTGCATTCCTCTCTGTATGCTTGACTTGGAATTTGTAGGAATTACTCCCGCAGCTCCATCACACTGCATTTGCTGATCTGTAGGACGAGACGAAGAACATTTTCAGGTTAAGGAATTATATTTTATTAATGGGAAGGTTCACTTACTTATCTAGGGCGCAGGATTCTTCCAGTTGTTGTGGACTGTTGAACAGCATGATAAAACTTTATTATTAGCAACAATTGGATGTACAACTGGATGTACAATTGGTACTTTTGACCTTCTGTGAACGTCTTTGAGTAGGGACTATAGAGCAGATGAAATTAATATTTTCCTTGCCTCTTCAGTATCACTCTTTTCTACCCAAAATACATGAGCAAATGCAGATATCCCATAAATTTTTCATCCTTTCATCTAGCAAATGTTTTTGTGTATGTAGTATCTTTTTGTAGAGGCTGTCGACTCTTCTGAAATCAACCTCTTTAGTTTAGCTGCATTGTGTGTAAATCAAATCTTTAATTTTAGATCAATTTGGTGAACTGTAGGTTGTTTTTCCCCTCTGCGAAACTATTCACACTGTAAATACTTTGTATATATGATCGTAACTGTAAGCAATGAATACAATTGGTTTGGATTTGTCATTTAAGTTAGATTGTTTCCAAAATGATTGTGGCATGTTAACTTTCATCAGAGTTGTTACACAACTGACTTCTAGAGTATCTAGACTGTTTGTTTACTTACTGGCAGTAAATGGCTAAAGGTGTAAATGTTATCATCAGATGGTGAAGTTCTCAGTTCTAAAGTCCCGTAGGGTTCAAGAGTGCTGTGACATGTACTTTGTTGTCTACTCAGTGGGAACCTCAAACTAATTTCTTTCTTACAAGCACAAGCTGGGTTTTACTCTATTTCAATACCTTAAAATATGAATAAATCTTAAATGTATTGCTAATAACCCAAACTATGCAACAAAGATATACCAATAGGGTTGTTAGTACAATGCTGAGTCTTGTAGTTCTGTTGTGCTGTGAAAGCAAGTAGCCTTGACTCCTGTGAAGATTAGAAACACCTAATCTGTAAAGAAATGCTAAAACCTTTATTTTGCCTGTCTCTGAGTTGAACAGCGGCCAGTAGAAAGAACCATGTGCAAATCCATGTCCAAAGGAAATAGTAAAATATCTCATCTGTGGTCCTTACAAAGCTTAGGCTTCTGAATCAGAGGGAGGATCTGATCTTTCCTCACCATTTGTTATTGGGATACTCAAGCATTAAAAATGGAGGAAGAACTGACCCCTTCTTGATTACCTCAGTTATTGCACACAACATGGTGATAGTCAAGGTGGTTTAGTGATACTTGGTGGTTCATAGGGTTTCTTTGTGCAAATGCTTTAGTTTAATAAAAACTGTTTCAAACATGGCCAAACCAACAAGACAAACATAACTGCTTCATATCATGTCATTTTAGTAATATAAACAAATCTATGTATTTTAAATAAAAAGTTTTTGGGTTTTTTTGAATGCAATTAACCTTTACCAGTGATAAACTGATTCCTGTGCTATTGAGAACCTGACTATATACACTGGAATTAATTGTAATGATTTTAACTGTCTATCTTAAGAAATATGCTGAAATGGAAGAACATAAATAGAGAGAAAAACTATTTTTGTTCTCCCACTTAAATTTATCAGAAGAAAGATCAACTAATATGTTACAAGAGAATTTTGATATAATAAATAAAAAGGCTACAATTCTGGAACAGTGATTTCCCTATTTAATACCGCTAATGGGAAAAGTTAGAGATGTTAATTTGCCAATTACATTTGAAATGCATTAACTAGACACAAACAGCTCAGTCAGAATAGACACTGAGTAGCTCATTACCCTTGCAAACACTACAGTACAACTCTAACCAGTAATCACATGTTAGCAATAAAAAACAGCAAGGAGTTTAAAATTTACACAGACAGAACTCTGGCACCTCATGAGTCTTCTTAGATCTGTTACAGATAATTTCCTTTAATTTTGCTGTTTTCTTTCCCCCTGGTGAAGCAGGATAAATGAATAAATGTATTTGAAACACTATGAGGTTTATCCAACTGCACTTAGGCAATTGGTTTTCAGAAATACTGCTATCAAGACAAAAATTCCAAAATATCAAATAATAATTTCAAGAAGCCAAAAGATTAAAAGTAATGGCTTTCAGTGCAGGTTTTCCCATTACACACTATCATTTGCAGTTATTGCCCAAGAGATCTTTTGGAAGTGAACCCATCTTTTTGGATTTTTTCTTTTCCTATATAATACAAATTATATTCTACAATAGTCAGCACTAAGTAATGCAGTGGGGTGGCTTTTGGTTTTGTTTTCTTTAGTAAATGAAAACCAAAGCAGTTCATAGAAGTACCTCAGTGTGTTTAAATATATATAAATGTATTTAAATGTTTGTCTGATCTTGTGCCTGTAAAATGTCTAGGAAAAAAAAAAGAACCCTTCATCTATATTCTGCGTTTAAGGTGAAATTGAAGGAATAATTTGGGAACAATGAGTGGTTAAACATCTACAGCAAGAATAAATCTCCTATCTGAACACAAGTTTATCCATTTGAACTCTTGTACAAATATTTAGTGTCTGATTTGCATGATGGATATATGCAAGAAGAAAATGAGCACTCCTTTCAAATCAAGATCAGTGTCAAAAAGCTGCATGGCAAGATTGTATCTGTGAGCGAACATGCCTGTGCAGATCCTGCTGGAGTACTGTTCTCTGACAATGAGCTCGTCTGGGAATATGGGACCAAACTCTGCAGGGCTGCTCAGAGGGGCTGTGTAGGAAGGCAGGGAGCGTGAAGCTCTCTAGTCCAGCAAGTACGGTGTTGCATGCGGTGTACAGCAAGAAGCCTCAGGCTTTGTACTGTTTGCAAGGCCTCTGGGCTGGGGCTTGTCGCATTTACTTTCAATCAACTTGTCATGACCTGTTTTGAGTCTTTTCTTTATGCTTGGATTTGCTCTATCTGCAACTTTCCTGATAGCCTAAACTTAATTTTGCTAATGTCCATACCGTACAACAGTATTTTCACGAAGATAAGAGTGACAAGTAGTAATTCTGCACCGAACAATCTATTCATGATTCTAATGCAGTGATGTGGTGTAGAGAAACACAACCTCATGGGACAGCAGTAGGATACCCCATGGAGTACAACCACGGGGTGGTGAGAGGTAACACAAGTGAACACCAGAGAACCTACAGCTTTAAGTGACTCACCAGCAGTCAGTGAACTTAGAAGTTGGGTAAAAATTATGTTTGGGTGGCAAAGAACAAGTAGGCTGTATGCAAAATCTGCAGTATTAGAAGACATAGAAATGACCTAGAGAGAAGTTATCCTAGAGACATCTAATAGACTTCTCTAGTACAGCTCTTGGAGATTATTGTCAACATCACGCTCCTTGCATTGAGGTAGTTGGGGTGCAGGTGGCATTGCCTGCATTCCCCCCATCAGATGGGAACTGTTGGTATTACAAACCCAATGGGAAGCAGAAGGGTGGGCATGATGCTAGAGTAAGGGGTGGACACTAGGAAGTGTGCCTGTAAGGGTTTTAGTTGTATAATGTGTGATGCACTAGTGTGTTGTAGTATGACATTTTTTCTGTACTACCTGAATTGAGACAAGGTCTTTGACTAGGCCATGAAGATTCCAATTATTCTAATAGAATTTTTTTGGCTTTACACCTGAGGTGTGCTTTCCTCATTGCCCACAACAAGGCTCTGAGCCTTGAGCATCCTTTTCTCTGCTGGGTTAATATACACGTAAAGCTGCTGGGCTTCCTGAGTGTTCTGTGGCTTGCTGTGGCAGTGATAATTTGCCCCACAGCTCAGTAGCAGGGCAAGGGTTTCTCCTTGTTTCTCTTTCCAGGGCTGTGAATGACAACTCTCTGTTGATATTGGCAGTATTGGTGAGAGGCAGCTGAGAAGGGGTGTACTGACTTTCTTCTGTCAGAATGAGTTTGATGTAAAAATGGCACGTGACAACTTAGTCTGAACACTTGCAACTCTTCATCACATTTTCTTAATGCGGTCTGCCCCCTCACTGGCTGTATATTATGAGCCACAGTTCCGTTGTCCTATGGCCTGGAACAAACATTGTTCTGTTGTATGTCTCAGTGTTGTGCATAAAAATCTCTCTTTCTAAACATGTCCTTAAAAGAGACTTAAAATGCACATTGCCTGTAGTCTGGTTCAAGTACTATCCCACTGTGTGACTGCTCACTGTAATTCTGCTGTGCGTAGTGGTATCCATCAAGTGGAAACAGCATAAATTAATTCTGTGGTAAAGACATAAACCTTCATTCCTCACAGGACTCAGGCACTTGTCAACCACTTTAAGTATCTAAATCTACAACTGGATTCCTTTTCCCTCAGCTTGTCTTATACTCTCACCAGGATATTTCTCAGTTTCCAAAACTAATGTTCTTTTGAAGTCTGAGTTTCTGCTTTCCTAAGCTCTGAGTGGTTGCTGTGCTGGTAAACCCATGGCACCTGAGAGTTGATTGACTATGTGTGATCCTTCTGCTGCTGCTTGCTGTGAGACTGGTTCCTACCTAAATGCAGAAAGATTAAGTGAGGCTCTTCAAGTACCCCTTCCTATAAATAGTTCAGTGATTGCAGCATTTACCCAGGAGGTTAGACACTATCATTGAGTTTCCCACAAACACCTTTGCCCAATGATGATTTCAGCTATTAGACAAATCAGGCAGCGTGATGGTTAGAAATGAAGGTGCCAGCTGAGATAAATTGGGTGTAGAAGAGGTTTAAGTAAGGTCTGTCTTGATGCCAGTATTCCAGCCGGTGCACTGAGGCACAAACTATTTCTTTTAGGTTTTGAAACTTGCTTTTAGAGTCATGGCCTCAGAGGTATCTTTAGGAACTAAAACCAGCAACTGAACACCAAGCCCTGGAGACGGGCAGAACTGGAAATATACTTGTCTTCATTGTATCATTAAGGGTTTTTATCCTTGCATTTTGAATGAAAGTTATGATGATCTCACAGAGTCACTAAATTATATTAATTTGGATGTGTTACTTATTTCTAGCATGAGTCTACTTGCTGGTGAGAAAAATAACTCTTGTAAACCTTGTTACAATTATGATTGCATATGACAGGCAGGAAGGCAATTTTAATTGGTGTACACAGATTCACTGTACTGAGCTTCATGCACCAAGAGAAAATGCAAATAATTAAATTTCCTGTGAAGTCATAGGAGCCCTGAAAGGGATTCTGAGCTAAAAGATCCTGTCTGTGTTTCAAAAGGAGTCTTGTAAATTATAATCTTCATCTCCTTTTAAAAGAATTGTTCTGTGAGGAAAAAGAAAAAGGAGACTAGACCTGGGTGAAACCTGGAAACCTGTAGTTTGGAAACAAAGTTATGCATTGCTTCTTAAGATTTTGTTTCACCAGTGTTCTGCTTTGACACTTCTCAGAGAGAAAATTCACAGATTTTATTTAAGCTGAAGAAACAAAATATATTAATAGAAAATCTTTGCTGGTGATTTTGTGGTCTTCAGCTAATTTCAGCAAGTGTTTACTTATGTATATTTCTGTTTGGAGTGCCTACATTTAAATTTCAACCAGGAATTTTCTGCAGCAAGGAAGTGATATTGTTTAATTATTAAAGTACCTTGCAATGTGACATGTTTAATAATATGTTGAGTCTTTCCCTGCTTGACATTCATGTGCAAATGTAGATAAAGTTTGATTCATGCAAAACAGTATCATCAAAACCAGTAGGCAAGTAAAATTCAGCAAGTAGGCTGCATTTCCACGGCTGTGATACTGACTCTCTTTTTGTCAAAGCAGTGTATTTAAGAAATCACACAAATCATCTAGGGAAACTAAGACAAGCTTCCTTTCACCCTTCATTCTGTCAGCTGGTTTTGTGTGAGAGAAGAAACTTTACCTATTTTGCTTCATAAGCTGATTTCATTTTAACCCTGAGCTCAAATTAAAATCTGAGATAAAAGTTCGTAGCTACATGTTACGAGAGGGTTTGTAATGAATTTCCAAGTTAAAAAAAATTCCATCCATTACGGAATATGGAAATTCTCATAAAGATATGGACAGATTTTGTTTTTTCTGGAGCGGTATCATTAAATAATGCTTTCTTCTATTGCTGTGCTTCAGTGTAGATATGGATTTTACTTGAGCCTTTATCACTGTAGCCTTGTCACTGTGTCTCGGAACAGGGTTAGGCTTGCCATGAACACTTTCATTATTATTTTTAGTGTTTACTTATACACTACTTCTAAGGACTGACATCAAAGAATGATATGGGTACACAGGTTATAGAACAACTTTAAAGAAACCAAGGCTTTTTCACTGTCTTCTGAAGCGATGGTGTCTATCAAAACAAAATCTAGTTAGTCTGCTGCTCTGTGCATGCCCATCTCTATTTTCCACAGTAATGTTCAGAGGAGCACCTCTGAAAGGCAAAGTGCTGGAGTAGTGCTGTTGAGGAATAATAATTACGTTTTGTAGAAAAAGAAATGCAGTGCCTTTCAGAGAAAGCAGATGTTTTACCTTCTTGCCTTATACAGAGTTTTCTGGAAGTCCTTCTGCACCAGTGACTTCCGATCATGGCCTGCAGGGAAACATCCTTTTTGCAATTTGTGCAATAGTACTGTGAAGTGGTGCAGTATAGAAGGAGACAGTTTCATTCCTCAACAAAATGAGATGTTCCAGGCAATGCCTGATTTGGTTCTAGGGCATTTTTGGGACAACCTGACATTATCTCAGATACCAGCAGTGTCTGGCCTGTGGCTAATGGGCCTTGCACCTGGAAAAGCAACATTGACCCCTGAGCTTTTCATGTTATGGCTAAGTCATGAGTGCAACCTTTTGTTATTAAGTAGGAAGATTTTACTTTTCCTTGTTGGAGTATTTGGTTACATGCAGCAGAAACATCCTTTTGGAATTTGGGATATCTTGTGTTGATTCACTGAAAACCCTTTAGAGCTGCAGTCTGACTAGTATGTGTCCTGAAGCAAATTCTTCATTCTGAAAGGTTGGCATGTGTTGCCAGTTCTTAATTTCTTGTATCCATCTGCATGGTATCCTTGTGCTGCTCCCTTTCCACGTGCCCACAAAGATTAGCATCCACCCAACCTGTAAAAGGAGATCAGGTTCTTCACCCCTCCACATTTACAGCAGTGGTGAAATCTAGTTGAGGTGTTAAACCCGTTGCATTGTCAGGTTCATCAAGTTCCAAATTTGTTGACGCAAAGGTTTCCAGAAGCTCTGGTTATTTGAAGGGGAGTAAACTGAAGTCCTTTGGCAGAAGCAGCACACATCTGCTGTGCACTCTGTCGTTAGGCACCATCTGATCTGCAGAAGTTGTTTTTGTCTATGGGAGTGTTTAGGTTATGGAGTAATATGGGATGGTGGTTCTTTCAAAATGTTTGTTCTAGCACTTTTAGAAATAAATGTTCAAATTAATGATGACTTGGAAAGATCACACAAATGTGAAATAACTCAGTCTAGAATAAGTTGTGATGCAGAAAAACTTGATATTGAATGATAAGCTACAACTTTATTCTAGGGATCAAGGGTATCTTATGAACTATGTTTGGTAACTGTAGTTGGTTACAGTCCTTTAGCAGGTTGTCATCTCTGCTTTCTTTCTCTTTTCTTTAGATAGAAAACTCACCTTGTGAAAACAACTGTGAGGATGTAATGGCATTGAGGTTGTCTCTTAGGGAAAATCTTTGACACCAGACCACTTGATTTGAGCTATTTGCAGTGATCTATTGCAGTGAATGAAATGTTGAGACAGTGATCACAAGTTGGACTCTCCAATCCCTCATCTTTAACCTGATTGCACACAAGTCTTTGTCCTGTTTCAGCAACAGAATGGGCTGTAGAGCACTGAGGAGTGGCTGCCTGCTTTAAATATCAATCTGAGCAAGATGGGGGGGTGAAGAAACCTCTACTTATGTAGTGCATTCCAGTGGGGACCCAAGAACAGGTGTGGTCTGCTGTGAGCATCAGACATGCTTGAACAAGCCGACAGCAGTGCGGGCAAGGGGCGAACTGGAACTGCAGCAGCATATCTCTCTTTTCTGCACTGGTAACCACTTGTAAATATGGAACCCTATACAGCCTAACTGTGTGTTAATGAACAAAGACTGGCTTACCGATCTAACGTGGCCCTTTGGCCTGCAAAGGTGATACAAGGGAAACAGCGAGAGGTTTTCAATTACAGTAATGATTTTATACATTGATTATTGATTAACTCGGCGTGATAGGAGGCTAGTTATGGGTTTGTGATAAATATCTACAACTACTGGTGCCTTTGCTAAAGGCATGATCTGAAATTTAATAATAGAGCTCTACTAGGTTTACATAAACAAGCAACTTGATTTAAATTATCAGGCTGATCACAAACAGGCCCATAACACATCACTTCCTAGACTAATGAACCATACATCCTTGTCGACTTCAGTAATGTTTTGACAATTTTTGCCTCAGTGCCTTTGAATTACAAGTGTATAGAGATATATTGCTTACAGCTACAATAGGTCTCTCCCTCGGGATATGATCCGAATTGCTTAACTAAACAATGACAACTCCTCTAATGCTTTCAAAGGAGGCTGCAAACAGTTTTTATAGCTGTAATTGCAAATTTTTCATAAGGAGAAAGATATTAGAAGAATGACATTTTCCATTTTCATACATTATTTAACTTTTCTGAAATCACACTTTCAGAGCTCTTAAAATATAGAGGTTTTGTATAGCACTGTGATTCATTGTAAGATGGTGTAAAACTGCTGGTGTTTGTGAGGGGAGCATCAGAAATACGAAATAATTCAGGTTTAAAATTAGGCTGTCTTTACCTTCTCATTAATGAAGCATTCTGTGAATAGAACTGTCTAAGATCACTTACTTATTTGAGTGCCTGCTATCCACTAACGTTGTTTNATCTTTTATAGGAATTTCATAGTACTTTCTTGAATTCACTGGTAGCAAACCAGACAAATAAAGGAAAGCAGTTCCAATGAATGACAGATGATATTAATTTGAAATACCTTTTC
>VWZE01021583.1:132599-167191 GCA_013396675.1 Eubucco bourcierii
TCAGCTCTCTGATGGAGGTGGAGTATGATTTAATGTATTGAAAAGTTACATTACTTTATTGTTATATCGTGGAGGAAGAACAGGGCTAACTTTGTTAAAAATTCTGACCTCCTGAAATGGGGACTCTGCAAACTTACCTGAGAAATTCTGAGGAACCAATGTCTTTTGTGGAAACTTGTGAATCTTATGACTCCCAAATAGGATTAAATTTGGGTGAAGTATGTTACATAATGCATCATCTTTTAGTTACTACCGGGAAGATTTGAGAGTAATGATCTCAAGTACAGCTCTTTTGTTTATACTCTCACATTCATGACCTGTAAAAGGACCATTTTGGGTACTGGAAAAAGGAGGACTGCTGTGAGAGTGATGATGGTGTTGCATGCATCCACTGTGTTGTCTTTCTTCATTGTGGGAGCAAAATGTAGCATGGGACTTGTATTCTTTGTTATAATCTGTTATATAAATTTCAGGATAGGCATAATAGACTATAACCCCTCTTGCTGCCCATTATGAATGTGTAATTATCTATTGAATAGTCCATTATTGTGACTTTGGATTCATTACCATATAATACTTTAAGGTCTTAAAGTTTTAGTTCATGGATCATCACCTTTCAGAGCTCTCTGACAGTCTATTAAGTAAATGCAGATAATTCAGTCTTTTAAAATGTGAATAACATTTTTTTCTAAATTATAGTCTTTTGGATGGAACATCTCTTTTACCTCTGCAACCTCAGTACAGTCAGGAAAGATATATGTAGAGTTTAAGCATGTTGTATCAATATCCTGCAAGCAGCTACAGCAATGAATTTTCCAAACACATTGAGATCCAGGCTGGCTCTTATCCATACAATAGAGGACCATGGAGAATAATACTTTCTACAGTTTTTATATTTGAACTGAAAATTACTCTGTTGTATGCAGAGCAAAGTGTCAGGCTTATTCATAGAACACCAAGTTGGAAGGGATCTCAAGGATCATCTAGTCTGCACTGACTCAAGCTGGGCTGTGAAACTGTTCAATGCAGGGGAATCCACCACCTCCCTTGGGAGTTTATTCCAACGTCTAAGTGTAACTTATTTATTTTGAAGAGTAAAGACTACCTGTTCTAGCCTACCTGTCAGCAACACCAATAATATAATTGTTCCTTAACTCTAAATCTCCTATTATGACTCCTGTTGGTGCTGTACAGAGCCTCTTAACAGCCCTCAGGTTTTTCAGCGTTTCTCCGTTTCACTCTGTGCCTGATGCACATCAGTGTGTGAATGGCACAGAGAAAAACATTGTCTCTGCCTCTCCAACTCTCTTACGTATTTCTCCTGCTCATCTTGTCTGCACTTCGTTTTAGGATATAGAGAACTCACAAAATGCAAGGCATAGACAGCTTAGTAGGAAAACCTGTTGTACTGAAATCTGGTTCTTTATTTCTCAACCCACAGACATTTCCTGCCCAAGGGCATTTGCAGTTAGACTTAAGACCTCCCACCATGGAACGTCAAACTATGCATTGTCTCTGTAACTGGTTAAACTGCAATGTTGGCTTTGTCCTTACAAAAAACGATTTAAAACATTGCTTCAGAGATTCAGGATCCTGCCTGTTTGGTTATGGAGAATAATAGAGAAATTATTAAACTAAAGTGAGGCTCAGATGAATTCTAATGCAGGCGAAGGGACAATGCATGTGCCACTGTTCTTGCACATCTTGTGCAGTGGGATGGGTTTTGTTGGTTTGTGTTTTCTACCCCCCCCCCCCCCCCCCCCCCCTNTATTTTTTACCCATCTTACTATCCGTATCCTGTAATTTTAAAAAGCATGAACAGCTCTCAGTTAGAAGCTTAGTTCTTCAAATAACACCTTTAGCTTTCCTGCACTCATTGGAGATAGGACTTGGGAGGAATCATTTATGGTCTTTTTAGTCTTCAGGGTATTGTAGTTGTGCTGTTGACCAAAAGTGTATGCTTACACTTTCAGAAGTGTATTTTTTACTTTCTAAAAGATAGCTTGTCTTTCTCTGCTGTCCCTTTGACTTCACTTTGAGAAAGGAAGGCAAAGTAGACAGCTGAGCTAGTTTTTACAAAGATGGATCACATGATAGCAAACATCACATTTCATGCTGCTTTAATAACATTTGTGCTATAGGGATTGTATGTGTGGCCACTGACACTGTAGTTCATAGTTTGGGAAATCTCATTTTCATGGCTGATGACATGTGTTAATTAATCTTGGTACAGCTTGATCTGTATCATCATCATCATTATGCTACTAATAGCTTAAATTTGCTTGGCAGCTAACACGATGACTGAAAGCTGCATCTAATTGTATGGTTGGTCCCTGTCAGGTATGCATCCTCCTTTGCATACCTCTTAGTGACACTGTGGTTGTCCTGTATGCCCAGTGTCTTTCCTCAGTCCTGTCATGCTACTTGCTTGTGGGACATTATATTTCTCTTATAAGAAATTACAGAAAAACACTTCAAAAAAGCATAAAATTATAATTTGCTCTCCCATGTCCTGATCTGTGTCCTGGCTGGAAAACAGAGAATGCAGACAGGGCTGCAGGAACAGCCAAGCTTTGTATAAGAGCGAACAAAGCACAGAATGCTGAACTGTGGATGTGGGGGAGATACCTCAGCACTGCAGGAGAACAGATACTTGTTTCAGGAACTTCTGTATATGTGACACCGTTTCATCATTGTGATGATATTATATAAAATCGTTCATTTTAGTGAAATATGAAAGAAGGAAAAGATAAATCGGAAACTTCAAACAAAGGAAAAAAACCCTCCATTCTTTTATTGTTTCATTTTCCTTGGCTTTAAAGGACAGTGACCCTACCTAATTCAACACTATCTTTCAAAATATTTTGCAATGATTTTTTTCCCTTCTCCCCGCTCCCATACCCCCCCAACCTACTATTCTTAAATTGCAGGTTGTTCTAAGCTTATTGCTTTTTAAATGCAGGGTATTTAAGACATTGCAGGCATGTAGAATTAGCTAGGACAGTACTGAAGGTCGTGCTATAGGGCACTAACCTATAATGACAGTTGAACAGTCTGCATGATAGTCTTTTTATCTAGCTAATGTATTTGATTCAGGTTTTATTAACCACTATTTATTCCTTCCTACACTGGCAATTATACTCCAGTACTTCAGCAGTGATATTTTAAACCCTTAGTTGTTGCAAAAATTTTTGTTTGAGCAAACATCAGATTCATTTGGTTACTCTTATCTAGTTGTTCAAAGTTTTTTGTTCACCATAAATCTTCCTTGAAACGAAGCTTTTCTTCTGTTTGTGGTTTTAACGCTGTGATAATCATTGACGGGGTGATAGATGAACAAAAACACTGGAGGCCTAGTTGTAATTTATTACATGAAATTTGGGGAAGATGAGTCTGGACAAAGAGATGTATCTCATCCTAGCATTGTAATTTTTATTTTATTTTCTTTTTTTTTGTTTCACTTAATGGTAGCATTGGAGACTTCTGATATTGTAGCTGCTCCTTGAAACAAAGTTGTGTTGTATTGCTGTTGCACGTGGGCTGGGGGCACATGGACTGACAGCGACTCCCTTTGGGAATCCTGTTTTCTTGGTGCCATGTTCTTATGAAGAAAGCCAGTGTCCTTCTGGTATACTTAAACAGAAATATAGATGATAAGAAACATGAAAGAAGCTACTCTTCTCCATTCATTTCTGAGGGTCTGACCCCATGCAATAACCCTAGCTGTGATTTCAAGAACAGCTTTTCTGTTTGCAGAAGGACCTAAAATATTTACCTTCACAAAATTCTTTGAGCATCTTTTGATTTGTTAGTATTTATTACTTATTAAATAAGATGCTTTAAAAAAAATCTAATTCAGATGGGAATTTGTAAAATTAAATGTATGTATGTTAATAATACACACAGTTGCTCAAGAATTATTTGAGCACCAAGGCAATTGGTAGTCACAACAACTGTTTTGTGACTGCTGAAATCTCAGTCCTTGTATTGAGAAAAATCTGTAAAGGACAAACTGCAGATAGACTCCCTGCTACTCCTCTTATGAAAAATCAAAAACAAAACAGAAAATGACAGCAGATAATTATAATGAAATAGAACCATTTGTAAACATTTCTATAGTGAAGTTTTGTTATTGGCAGTAATAGCAATATAAACGTTTGCGTTCAGCTGAGGGCATGCAGTGATATTCTCAATGAGGTCAAAAATGTCCCTGTAGAGTTCTCAATGAAAGAAGCATTGCTTTTTAAAAAAAACTGTCAGACTATTGAAGAATTTTATGTTGCTATTATATAGTTTTCTCTCTCTCTCTCTTTCTTTCTTTTTTTCCCCTCCTTCCTTAAGGTCTATTTCTCTCTAAACTAAACTGTTTCCCAGCATCATATACTCCTACAGAATTGAACACTATCTTCCAAACGTATTTTCTAATCTGCATTTTAAAACTGTCTTTAGAAGTACATAAATGCATGTGCTACAATGTGTTTACTGATGATTCCTAAAATTTTGAGTAGACTCTTTGAAGTAGAATAAACACAGAAGTGTTTGAAAAATGAAAGAGTGTTTAGTGGATGGCTGTCTACTAATGAATCCCAGGAAAACAAGATAGGAATAAAATAAGATTGTGATATGAAAAAGGAAGTGTAAACAGCATAAGTGGAATTCTATAGCTTGATAAATCCATTTTGGAATACAGAAAAAAAACCCATGTACAGTGATCCCTCTCCTGACAAGCAGAGGTGCAGCTGGTCTCTGAGGGTCTGAGACAGTACATGAGCCAGGTTTTTCCTACAGCAGGTCTATCACCCAACCCTTCAGAAAGTGCTGATGTGAAGAACTGGGAGATGTGATGTCTTGAGTTAGAAAGTCCTTGGCACAAGAAAGAAAACCACACTCACAGCACTGTAAATTTAAAGTATTTGATAGTAAGGAATTCCTTTTCCTGAAGATCTTACAGCACTGAAAATGGTATGCAGACTTTGCTACAGTAACTGGCTTGTGTCAGCAATTCAACTGAACACTTTGGGGGTCTAAACACCATGGAGACGATGTAACAGTCAGTTTTGTACAGCTTACTCAAGTGATAATTTTGTAGTCGGATAAAGCATAAGAACAAGCATGGACAGAGGAATGGAGTGCACCCTCAGCAAGTTTGCAGATGACACCAAGCTGTGTGGCACAGTCGACTTGCTAGAGGGCAGGGATGCCATCCAGAGGGACCTGGACAGGCTGGAGAGTTGGGCCCAGGCCAACCTGATGAAATTCAATAAGGCCAAGTGTAAGGTCCTGCACCTGGGTAGGCACAATCCCAAGCACAAATACAGGCTGGGTGGTGAATGGCTGGAGAGCAGCCCTGAGGAAAAGGACCTTGGAGTCTGGGTTGATGAAAAGCTCAACATGAGCCTGCAGTGTGCACATGCAGCCCAGACAGCCAACCGAGTCCTAGGCTGCATCAAGAGAAGCGTGGCCAGCAGAGCAAGGGAGGTGATTCTGCCCCTTTACTCTGCTCTCGTCAGACCCCACCTGGAGTACTGTGTGCAGTTCTGGAACCCTCAGCACAGGAAGGACATGGAAGTGTTGGAGCGGGTCCAGAGGAGGGCCACAAAGATGATCAGAGGGCTGGAGCAGCTCTCCTATGAGGACAGGCTGAGGGAGTTGGGGCTCTTCAGCCTGGAGAAGAGAAGGCTTCGAGGGGACCTGATAGTAGCCTTCCAGTATCTGAAGGGGGCCTACAGGAAGGCTGGGGAAGGATTATTTACAAGGTCCTGCAATGACAGGACAAGGGGCAATGGGCTTAAACTGGCAGAGGGGAGATTTAGACTAGATGTTAGGAGGAAGTTCTTTACAGTAAGGGTGGTGAGGCACTGGAACAGGTTGCCCAGGGAGGTTGTGGATGCTCCCTCCCTGGATGTGTTCAAGGCCAGATTGGATGAGGCCTTGAGTAACCTGTACTAGTGGGAGGTGTCCCTGCCTATGGCAGGGGGTTGGAACTAGATGATCCTTGAGGTCCCTTCCAACCTTACTATTCTATGATTCTATGATTAACAATAATTCCTCATTGCGTATCTCTAAGTTGCTGCATTTAAGTTAATTTCATGATCTGGTAATTATCTTTTCATTCTATAGATTTCATGAAGCTATCTCTGCAGTGATCAATCATCACAAGTTATCCAAAACAGCATAGTGATGAGACGGGGACTCTACTTTAGTCCTGGTAAAAGTCAATGGCTGTGAATTTTTCTTTATTCTAAAGCTGGTACAGACTATCCTCTCTCTGTACTTTGGTTGCATTTGTGATTGTTGTAGCCACTATAGAAAGAGATGAATCTGTTGCTTTCATTTATCTTTAAGAAGAGGATGGTAAAATACTTTAATAAGACAATAGTATTTGTTCATTTCAAAGAGACTGATAAATACAGCCAGACCTAGCAAAGTAAACAGTAGTAAAAACTAGAAGAGCAGGTCAAATGTGGGAACTAAGAAAACTTTAGTGGAGTCTGGGATGAGTTCTAATCTTGTAAAAACTCTGTTGTTAAAAGATATTGCTTGATAAAGGGATTGTAAATGATTAATAGAAATCCATACATTACAACCATACCGGAGTATTCCATGCTAAACGGTGCTCATCAGTAGGAAGCGTTGAAATCATTTAGACCTACTATGGCTGTAAGCAATCTGTTAAACAGTCCACAGATCTGCTTTTTAGTAAACCATCCATTAAGAAGTCATTAATCTTTTAATAACTGCTTGTGGCACTAATGTAAAATACATCTGAATCTCTTCATACTGATGTTCAATAAGATTTATGGCGATTTTTTGGGATTACCTCCTTTATATACTCCCAAAAGTTGAGAATGGTGCTTTGACAGTGAGAAAAGAAAGTCTTCTTGATTTGTCTCTTTTTGTGGATACTATTATACGTAGGCATAATACTTCCTGAGGTCCATCACTTATCTTATTATGATACTAAGAAAACACAAGGAAAGAGGGTATGACCTATCAGTGTATAGTTACATAAGTTGAAAACAGCTACCAGCCAAAGGATTGTAATTCAATCGAAGCTGGATACTGCACTCTGAAAGCGCTCAGCGTGGCAGTTATTTCTCTCAGGATGTGGATAAAACCATTTCCGAAATACAGAGTTACCAACACGTGCTTCTAGTTTGCATTGTTACAACCCACTTCACTGCAAATCGAAGTTAAGAGAGTAACTTATCTTAACCCTTTTAGAGACATAGACCTACCAATTTTCTTTTTTCTTGGGGGAAAAAATAACCCCAAACCCAAAAACATTCTACTGACTTGAGTTTCTGTTTCTTTGTTTGCTATCTGATTTCTATGGTTTCCTATGTAGCGATTCGTCGATAAGCAAGTCTCAAGCCTAGGAAATGTGGTCAGGAATTCGGTAGCAATGCAATGTGAGGGGCCGGGGTGGGGAGAAAGGTCTTTTCTAAATGAGTAGGGAATTCTGCAGGGGCTTTAAGTGCCCTCTGCTGGAAGTGTGGTACTTTGGCACTCTGCGAAACGGGTTGCAGGGCTGTTTCTCATGTCGTCCTTGAGAGAAAATAACCGAACTGGAGAGGGAAAGGAAGATTTAGAAAAGCCCAAATATCTGCTGAATTGCTGGACTTTGTGTCTGCTTTTACTATTGATTGACCGTGGAGAAGTCTAGTGTAGAGAATTATGACAGTGAGATGACATGAGATGAAATATTTTTCCAGTTAGGCATGACCTCGTAATTCATGAATTGTAGTATGAAGCGAGGCTGTGAATGAATTATGTGGGGACATCCTAATGAGTGGGAGTTGGTTTTGATCAAGTTCTATTTGTTGCGGAATGACTAAACTTAGAAGAAATATTTCATATCGTAGGTTATACAAAGACAAAAACTGCAGAAGCTTGTACAGCTGCAGCACCAGGCTGCTTTATTGATTGATCCATGAGCTATTAGTGATTCAAATGGATTTGCATGTCACTATATGTTCAAATGTTCAGGTAACGCTAGTGGGCATTTACATTTTGCCCTTTAACATTAGATTTTAATGCATACTAAAGCATATGATTATTTCTTTGCAGATAAGGCTTGGATTTTTAAAATATATTTCATTGTGATATTGATAAAATATAATTTAAAACAAACAAAAAAATCAAGAGTCATACTTTAATCATTGGTAGGAAATACGATTTTTAGTTAAGGGATTGCTTAGTTGAGGTTTAGCTTCTGAGAGACATATTTAAGGAAAGTTTATATAGTGGGAGGTGTCCCTGCCTATGGCAGGGGGTTGGAACTAGATGATCCTTGAGGTCCCTTCCAACCTTACCATTCTATGATTCTATATATACAAACCACACAACTAGTGGATATACATGAGAAGAAACTTCCTTACAGTGAAGATGACAGAGCACTTGAGCAGGCTGCCTAGAGAGGTTGTGGAGTCTCTTTCTCTGGAGACTTTCAAAACCCACCTGGATGCATTCCTGTGTGAACTACCCTAAGTGATCCTGCCTTGGCAGGTCAACTCCTTGGATTAGACTCTGGAAGTCCCTTCCAACCTCTAAAGTTCTGTGATTCTGTGATTATTAGTAAGGGAGAACTTTTTTCAGCTCATCTGCAGTGTTTTGCCTTCTGGGGAAAGCTCTGTGGAGAGGAGAGTACACTGCTTTTGGCAATACTGTTGAGTCTCTGCAATGTGACTCTTTCCCTGAGATGGATGTAAGTATCTTAAACTGCTTCCGTAAAGAAGTAATTTCATAAAAGCCAATCTTTATTGCTGTTCATTTCCTCCTGGGTGACATAAGTATGTTTTGTTACCTGTGACTCTTATTGACTCCTACAAACTAATCGGTTTGAATGACGCTCAAAATTCCTCCTTCACAGGGCTCTAGGAATGCAAAGGTTAAATGTGAACTTGGCACTTTCTAGAAAAATACTTCTATTGTGGAAAGGAAACGCACAGCAAGCAAAAATCTTAGTTTGAAGCTTGCAGTGGACACAACTGTCCCTTCATGCAGGCTAGGAGAACTTCAGTAGTTTCACAGCAGCAGCTTTTTTTTACCAGATGCATATCCAGTGTAAAGGAAAGAGGTCATACAAATGTAGCTTTCCCTCCTGATGAAGACAATAAAAGCTCCTTGAAATTTAACCTAGAAATATGCAATTGTTCATTTGAAGTTATTTGCTCTTTAGGTTAACTTCATGAGGTGCTCGTTTCTTTGACAAAACCCTCAGGATAAAGAGTCTGATAAGCACCGGTAATATTTATACAAGATAAGAAACCAAACTGTTCCCAGACTAGGCAGTGGCAGTTCTACAGATGACTGGGGAAAAAAATGGCAACAACTGTGTAACTCTGGACATTTTGATATTGCTTTCATTATGGTGACAAGGTAATTGGATAGAAGAATCAATACTGCGATCTAAAGATAAGTGTAATGGTCCTGTTGAATATTCTGCACCTTGTTGGATACTTTTGAGTATTTAGGAGGTATCAATGCAGATATTGTATGCTACTCAGTCCAGGATCTTCCAGAATGGAAATATGTCTGGTAGCTTTTCTGGTTGATCAGGTTCTGATATCATGTTGTTTTCATTTTTTCAAGCTTAAGAAACTCCAGAACTAGTGTGCCCAGTCAAACTATTTATATCTGACACTTGAAGTGACTACTGATATGTTAGTGAAAGAGTGTAGATGCTTCAACAGTAATGGAGAATCAGGGTCTTTAGCACTTTCAGGCTTGGTGATTTAAAACAAGTCAAAAAGTCGACATCCGAATAAAATCGTACAGAAGGGATGTGAGATTCACTGGGAAATGCAAACCAAACAAGTTTTGCTAAAACTCACAAGATATAGACATAAATAATACCATGAAAACTGAGAAGGGATCTGAATATGAATTTCAATCTTTCCCAGCCCATTTTATGTTTATTCAGAACATATTTTCTTAGGTCTTAAACAGCTATGAA
The DNA here is from genome assembly GCA_013396675.1 of Eubucco bourcierii. Taxonomy (NCBI): domain Eukaryota; kingdom Metazoa; phylum Chordata; class Aves; order Piciformes; family Ramphastidae; genus Eubucco; species Eubucco bourcierii. Next base: position 142,558 of record VWZE01021583.1, read on the forward strand.
GATGTCTACCTACATCTGTCTTACCTGGGCAAACTAGGCATAGAGACCCAGGGACATGTTGGTGGAAGTCCTCAGCCCTTGTGGGATACATTTACTGACGGAAACATCATGCTATTGTCATGTGACCAGTGGGCCAGAAAGTGACATTTCAAAGTGAGAAGAGTTGCTGTGCTGGTTTGTGTGCCTGGGATAATGAAATAATCAAGTATGACTTCTTTAACTGCTATGAATGTGACCCTGACTGGCACTGCTTGGGAATATGCCTTAGATTATTCTTTCATGGCCCCGAGTAATGTTTCATTTTACTACCCGAAGCAGACAACCAGGATATTCTGACATTTGTGTGTCACATTTGGTCCAGACAAATGCTGAAGGGAAAAATACACCTATAGATAGGTAGAGAGATGTGCCTCGAATTTGTGACATACATTTGCATTCTACAAAGGGTTAAGATTATGTCACTGTAATTGTGTAGTTCATCAGCTGGCCACTGCTTGTGAGGCTTACCTTGCCCACTGCTGAATCTGGAGACCCATACATTAATTTAAACTCTGATGACAATTGGCTGTAATGTTCCCTGTTGTCACTGCAGCCGTGGAGGTCAGGCCTAATGATATGCCAAGAACTCTGTGACAGTTTGCGTACAGACACGGTTTACTCAGGTCTCAGCACTGCCATTCTCAGAAGATGAGGAGGTATTGAACTGTCAAACTGAGACTGAGCAGGTGACAGCTGATGCATTTTAGATCAGCTGCCTTCATGACTGATTTAGTAAACCGAACTGAGAGCAAGAAGGCTTGTTCTCCTTCAATACTATTCTTTTTTTTTTTTTTTTTTTTTTTAAAAAGGCAGCTGTGCAAAAGCACATTTTTATTTTTAAACACTACCCTTTATACCTTCTTTTCACTTTGAAACCTTTAAGTGATACACGCTACAAAAATCCGGGATTATTCCTTTGGAATGAATAGAGATAGAGAAGTATTTTTACTTTTTCCACAGCTATATAGCAACTTAACATCTGAATCTTTCAGTCAACCACCCTACCTGCTGTCGTCTTTGCATCATGCAACTTCTTTAAATAGATAATGCTCAAAGAACCAGACTAGCAACAACAGGGAGAAGCATGTGCAGCAAATGCAGCAAAGTGTTTTCTTCCCTTTGAACAGTTCTTAATGAAGTTGTTACCTCACAATTTTGATAACGTCAATCAAAAAATACAGGTATTTCATAGCCTATGCATTTCATACTACCATCACAGTTACTCAAACCATTTCATAAAACACACCAGGCTCCTAACAGGCAGTGAATGCAACGGCATGACAGAACCCATGTCATTGTCATTGCAGATTGGTGCTTAGAGAGCTGATTGCTGTGCTATGGAAGAATTAAATTGTCTCGTGTGTGCAGAGAGGTATTTCTAGTCTTTTCTGATTGATAACATTACCTTTTAAAAGGTCTAATGGGGGTTTTAAGTAGCAAATTCTTTCCTGTTCATCACTGGTTTACAGGATCTCATTTTGGCAGAACAACTTCACAGTCATAGAACTGGGAGAGGAATTTTGTAGATGTCATTTTAGTGGCAGCATCCAGTTTGTGGTTTTGGTTCGCTTGGGTTGGTTGGTTTTTTTTTTTTTTTTTTTTTTTTTTGTCTTTTGTGCCTACTGATATGCAGAAGGACAGGATGTGGGAAGAAATCTCTGTATCTCTCATCTGCTCTCTTTTTGACTGAACTATTTCCCAGAAAAGCTCTGTCATTGCTCCCTGTGGTCACAGGAATGTTTCTTTGTCAGCTTTGGCTGCCAGGGAGTACAGCAGACAACACGAGTCCAGAACAGAAAAGGTTTTTATGTCAAGAGAATTTCTTGCAGTTTTTCTTGAACCTCTATAATGTAAAGTTGAGATGCTAATATACAGAGTGTGAAACGTGGGTGTGTTTTGTTTTTTTTTCTTCTAAGTGAATTAATGTATGTTTCTGTATGTTTTACTGGTTTTGATAAGCCATATTTGGTTTTTTCTTCAGTCTATTACATACTGGGAAATTGGGTCACTGGAGCAAGAAGTAAACTTGGTGAATATAATGGTCAGGTACATCCAAACCCTTCTTGAATATCTTTTATTCCCCCTTGAAAACTGTAAGCTGAAAATAAAATTATGTAGGCTCAAGTCATAAAAATGATATTCTTCCTTCATCAGCAGTGCAACTGGGACTGCAATGATTCTAGGGATGACTGACGTTTTTTCTCACCTCTCTGGCCTCTCCTCATGAAAATGCTTAGCTGCTCCCAAGGAGTGCAAGTGCCCAACAAAGCGCAGAGTCCTGGGGTGTGCCTTTGGGAGGTCTGAGGGAGGCAAGCAACCATCGAGAAGATGGGCAGGACTGTATTGTCCAACTGCTGTGCCAGTTACAAAAAGAGAGGCGGTGACCCAGGGAGGTGACAGTGCCAGATCACGGAGCGGCTCAATCTATATAGCACAATTCTTAGAGGCTATTGTTACTGTTTCCTTGGTGTATTAAAAGGGAGAGCAAGGTGAACAGTTGCAAAGCTCTTCAGAAATCAGATTTTTATGGATCCATGGAATTAGCACTAAAAACAACCTTAAAAAGGTAATAAATCCCCAAATGACTGTTTGCATGTAAGCATGTATAGAGAGGGAAGGGAACTATCTTGTAAATCTCTGTTATATCTTTGTGTTACAGAAAAGCCTTACAGTGCTCCCTTCCTTATATGCTGAAGACTGACTTGCATATTTATTGCAATTAAAGGTTCTATTATTGAATACAGTGATGCAAAGCACTCCAGCAGAATGCTTTCTCAACAAATTCTGTGCTACGAAGACCTTCTCATAAAGAAAAAAAACTCAAACCAACGTATCCCCCCCAAGAAAAAACCTCAACAAAACATTTGAATTCTAGAGAACAATAATGTTATCAGAGGAGGTATCTGTGAATTGTTCTCTAGAAACTTCTGTGATATTTATTCCAAATAATTTTAAAAATCTGATTCTTTGTAGGTTTCTTGTGTTTTCTTTGAATTATTGCAATGTCTTTCATTTTCTATTGCTAGGGAAAACTTGCATTCCTGTTTCTAACGTGCTTATTAAAGTCCATACTTGATGCTGCAGTAGCTGCAGTGTCCTGACACTCCACAGCTGCACACTGGTTCCAAAATGTTGCCTAACTGTGGTGCCATTTATGTCTGAAACAGAAATACTAGAATCTTGTCACCTAAATCAAGATTACAGTCTCAGAGCAGGCTTTCAACCCTGATGGCTCATCATGATTCAGTGTCTCTGCCATCAGATGGAGGAGATAAACACAGCAGTGAAACGGGCAGAATGTCTTAATGAGGATTATAAAGACAGGAAGGTAGCTTTCATTTTAATGGTGCATCAGAAATTTTTTTCCCCAATTCACAGTTTTTTCCCTAACCCTACTCCTGTGCACAGTTTAAAACAAAGAAACATACACCTGAGATCTAGTTATTGGGTGAGAAATAGCACACACCTGGGCTGTAAGTACTTAGTTTCCTAGAACAGACAGAACCAGAGGTTTATTGGAGAGTATGGGACTTGTGGAGATGTGAATGTGTGGGGTGAGCTTCCCCTCTTGATATAGCATAGCCATTAGAGCAAATGGTCTGTTGAGACCCTGCTTGTGGCACCAAGAGTTCATCTTGAAAGAGAGTAAACAGTGGCTTTCATCTTTTCCTGTGTTATTTTTGTTTCTAGATAGAAGCAAGCCAGAGCAAAACCAGCCATGTTGACAGATTGGGTAAGCCCACCAGGACAAGGAGTCCACATGCCAGTATTCCCCAGCACAAGCCATCACAGGCAGTGTTAACTGTATCTGAACTGCAGTCGCTCCTTTGTTGTGGGGTGCCTGTCTGTATAGCTTGATGAGGGAAAACGGCAGAGAAGCTCATAGCATTTACAACTAGAAAGGCATAGTTGGATCCGGACTTGAAATTATCAAGTCATTTTAACCTTCTTGTAGTTTACACTGTAGGCTTGTGGTCTTCAACCTTTTTTGATGTGTGAACCTTTCAACCGTTTCCAGTGAAGACGGAGATCTCTGTATAGAAAGTTAAAGCCCCACTGACAATCAGCCTTGATTTCTAATGTTTTCAAGTTATCCTTACAGATACCCACAAACTTGGAGTGCTTTGCAGATGACATAATGAAAACCATTGCTCTGAGGTACTTGTTAGGTTGAGCTGAGCCTAAAACTGCTACAAGTTGAAGATATTGGGTGTTGTGAAGAGTTAAAATAGCACTTTTGAAGTGGAGAGTTAATAGTATTATCTTTGAAAGTATTGACATTTTCCCTTTGATTTAGACTCTGAGGTCCAAGTGCCCAGCAGCACTGATGGAGAGCAAGGGTAGAAGTAGCTGTGGAGGAGAAGCATGAGTGATGCTTGCTCTTACAATGCAGGAGCCAGGTCACAGACCCTGGAACGCCACAAATATACGTTTTAGTGTATGAGCTTCTGTGAAACCAAGCAAGTTTTCTGTAAGGACTTAGAAGTTCTTTAGAAGAAGGGAAGGGTAACTGCCAGAGGACAATGGAGTCCTGATGGGATGGTAATGAGAAATTAATTCTAATTATTCAATGATCTGAATTTAAAAATTATTATAGAATGCAGTCAGAAATAAGGGGGAAGACAAAGTCAACACAGGAATCAGCCAGCTAAGTGAACATCAGGCCTTTATTTTTGGGTTGTTATGTGTGTGCTTTTTGTTTGTTTTGTGTGTTTGGTTTGTTTTTTTCCTTAAAGGCAGTAACGTTTGTTTTTACCCACCACCAAAGACTAATATTTTGTTTGTGTGTGTGTCTCAATCTCCCTTATGGCCATGAACCCTCTTTTGACTGTACAAGTAGGGAAAATTTGCAATTACATAGTGCAGAATACCTGTTTGCTCCAAAATGCTCAACTGCTGCTTAATAGAAAGCTTGATGTCTTACTTGCATTGTTCCCAATATGAATCTACCTTCTTCTATTTTTTAAAAATTTTTTTTCTTTGACTCTTAGCTCTGTGTAATGACTTCTGTAATAAGGAGGAATGGCTAAAAATCAATGGAAAGCTGTTTTAAAACTTTCACGCATGAATTGCTGTATGTGCTTGGCATAGATTCTCAAATGCAGTCAAAAGAAATTAATGGCAAGAAGGGGCTGCTGGCAAGGAGGAGGTGCATCAAGGAAGTTTGGATTAGAGGACATTAGGTAAAGCATTTCTGAACAACATAGGAAGCTACTGGTAGTTTTTTGCTTGTTTATTTGTTTTAAGAGAGTCTTGGTTTCCTATCCATACTTAAGCAGATCTGAGAAAAGCAGAGTAGTACCAAACGTGTTTAGGCTTTTGGGATCTTGAGGAGGAAGCTGCTATCCAACCATCTGCATTTTATTAGCCAGTTCGTGAGGTCTACAAAGGAAAGCAGATTTGCTTTTTAGATTTTTGGTGGACAAAGATTGATTGTATCATTTACATTGCTAAAGGGAAAAGAGACATTCTCTTCAAGGGGACAATTTATTTGATTACCTTTCTCTGACTGGAACATTGTTTTTTAAGAGTTAGAAGGAAGCTATGCTAACTGACATAGACTTCTAGGAAAAACTTTGCTGCCTAAGTGATGTGGAGCCAAGCTGTGGAGGAAGGAGTAAGACTGGTTATGTGGTATGGTATTCCTGTTTCCATGCCTGGGAAAGTTGGAAGACGATGTGTTGAAGTGACTAGTGATTGGTATTAGACAACTGCTCTTGGAGGTCCATGCTCTGCAAAAAATGTCTGGGTTTGTAATGTCAAACTCCTCTTTCTTCAGAGGTGTGATTACATAAAATTCCAGGCATGCATAAATGTTTCCAGATTTAAACACTGAGGGTATGTGATTTTTAGGGTTTTTTGAGAACTGGAGTCTCTTCTCAGTTAATGCAAGCAAATTCATGGAATCATTGGAATCACAGCAGTAATAATTAATTAACAATTGTTATTACAGTAACTAACTGTAAACTCTCTTTGGTGATGTATTTGGTTAATCACATTAATTGAGAGTCACTTCGATTCTGCATTTAGCACTATAGTAAATAGTCTTCATTGAAAAATATTCTCAAGGTTTTTTACTTTGCTTAGTTAAGTGTGTAGGGTAAATTTCTCATATGCTGTATTTGTGTTTCTTAAAGGGAGTCTCTTTTGCTATTTTTCTCCATTGCAACATTGCTATCAAAGTTTAAAAATGTTCCTGATAGCTTTTGTGACCTCAAATATTCCTCTCAGGTTTCTTTCAGTTTTTGAAATGCACCTATAATAGTGCAGGTAAACAAATGTAGCAAATTACTAGCTACATTTTGAGCAGTCTATATGTGCTCACAGAAATGCACACGGAAAGGGAATTTCACCTATTTCTAGAAATGACATTTTGCACTCATAGTCAAACCTTGTTAACAGAAATAACTGCAACAAGCTATCTCTGAATTTGTGAGTTTGGTGATGAAAGAATGAACTGAAGGGGAAACAGAAAAAGAAAGGAAGAGAAAAAGTACAAGAGTGAAGAGGGAGGAGAAGCCAGAGAAACAGTTAGGATCACTCATTACCTTATGCCAGAATCTATGCTTACTGGAGTCAGCAGGCTTATTGGCATTTCACACAGGTCAGAGCATGTTTTAAATACTGCATGAATAAAGGTGGTTTTTTGGGGTTTGGTTGTTTTTTTTTTTTTTTTTCCATTTAGCAAGAAGCTTTTGAAAACAAAATAATATTGGTGTGTTGCTTCTGTGGAAATGAAATGCCTACTGCTTCACTTGAGCAGCAGGGAAAGACCTCTGAAGTTTCTCAGCAGGGTATGGTTTCATGTTTGTCAGGAGTGGTAGAAAGCTAGCTGCAAGGCTTCATGTGGGTTTTGCCATCTCTCCTTCCTTTAAGGATTTTTCTAGCAGCTAGAGGAAAATCTTGGCAAAACTGGGTGTGCTTTATGGGAGGAAAGAGTGTTTATGGCTGTTTTGACCAACTGAGATTCATCTTGGCTGATTTCCTATATTTGCCCCTAGACACCAAAACAATCTGGTAATTTACCAACGGTTGCTGCACTTAAGTGTTGCTACTTCATATATTGTTCAGTATTTGCCAAAAATACTATAAACATGTTGAGAAGGCAGGTGAGTTTTACAGTAGAAAACTATTTGTGTTGGTATCTAACTTCATATTTTTGCTGCAGTGCTTATTTGATGCATATGACCTGTTTTTTTGAAACATGGAGATTGTAGATGGAGGTTGTGGCTGCTCCCTCCCTGGAGGTCTTCAAGGCCAGGATGGATGAGACCTTGAGCGACCTGTTCTAGTGGGAGGTGTCCCTACCTGTGGCAAGGGATTGGAACTAGATGATCTTTGAGGTCACTTCCAATGTAAACCATTCTAAGATTCCAGCTGTAGAGAAAAATTTTATTAATTTATATTTTTTTAAAATTCCTGCACTGCATTCCTTTTCCTATGGGCCTTATATCAAGTTATGGACAGACTTTTATTTTAGAGTGGAAATGCCACAGGAGCACACAAGGAAAATTCCATTCAGCTACAATTCATCTACCAGAAATTGCAGAAAGGCAATCTGTTCACCATCATCTCTCCCCAGCATGTGTGTGTGTGCTCTGAGCCTCCAAAGGAAGCCTAGCTCAGCTCATTGTGTGGAGAATGACAGAAGTATTGGTAGGATGGCCAGTACAACCGGCCTGTGGTGGAGAGCTCCTTCCAGCTACAGCAAAGTGGGTGTGTTGGTTTGAGGCTAATTGGAATATTTTAATAGAGAAAATTACACTATAGGCTGTGAAAGGAAAACATCATGATGTCTACTTCACTCATACGCTTGCTGGAGATGTTTGGGAAAAAGAAAGAAAACATTAGATAAGGCAGTTTCAGTCTGTCTCTCTCTGGGGCACAGCATCTCAGGCGGTCTAGCTTCTGGTTCCTCTTTGTTGATTAATCTTCACTAACCACTTTCCTTCTAACCTCCCTGGCCAATCCTCCTAACTCACCTTGCGTGTAAGGCAAACCTTGGGGTAAGGTATAGGGGTGGGGAGAAGGTGGAAGGGTGGTTGGGAGCCTCTCCTGGGGTCTCTGATTTCTGGGAGGGGAGTTGTGTTTCTGTATTACCTTTAACTTGTCTATTTCTGTAACTATTCCTGTCTATAGTGTATATATCTGCTTGTACATTGTGCTGAGCTGTAAATAGAGCTTCAGTCCTTAACTTCCAACTGGCTGAGTTCTAGTCTGGGTCATTTTACAAATTGTAGGGGGGGCAGGGTACTCCCGAATCATCACAGTGGGCCAGTGAAGTAGCCTAGTAAGCCCCAGTGAACTAGCAAAAGCAGTAGGTTGTGATGACAAATCAAACTGCTTTGACCAGGTCTTTCCTGTGCTTTTCTGTGTGAATGAGCTCTAAGTGCACATGGGGATGGTGCTCAGTTTCCTCCCAGCTACCTATTCCCTGTTGCAATCTCTGATTTCCAAGCACAGCTGCAAGAGGAAAAGAAAACAAAAAAACCCCCAAACCCCCCCCACAAAACCAAAAAAACCCAAAAAAGGAATATGCAGGAGGGATATGGGATATGTAGGTTTTGACATAAGCACAAACCCTCATTATTCTGCGAATTTTTTTCAATCATGACTTTCCAGGGAACTGCACAAAGGTACTGATAATTTATAGTATTTTGGGAATAGGCATTGGCTGGAGAGCAGTACTGTCAGTAAAGGTATTTTTAACTTTCAGTCTTATTTCTTTATTTTTAAGCTCTAATACGGGCTTTTCTCCAAATCCCTAGTTATATAGTTCAAAGAGATGAAGCTATTGGATTATTGTCTTTCCTGTCAAGGAGACTGCAAAACTCCTTCTAGAGCCTGAGTATAGAGGCTATTAAATAGGAAGACTTGGTGGCATACTTTGCAGCATATGTGTTCAGTTCATGTGAATGTAATTAGTGAAAACTAAATTTGAGACAAGGTCTTGCCATGGGTAGAAAAATAACTTAGGTTGTAGGCAACAGTTTATTCAATTAGATTTCCTAAGGAATTTTTTTTGTCACATTTTTTCATCTGAACCATCTAACTGCTTTTAACTTTTCAAAAAAAGCCCTTTATTCAGCTGCTAAGTGAATCATTCTGCCATTGTCTTTATCAGAGCTTCTCAGAGTCAAGGACGCGGAAACAATAGAAATACTTATGCACTAGTGCCATCCAAGTCACTGATGAGCACGCCTTTGAACCAGGCTCTGTACAAACATAGAGCAAGATGACAGTTCTGTTTTGAAATACTGTAATCTCTCCACGGGGTTAACAAATACACCAGCAAACAATGCACAGAATTTCTAAAGAATCCACTGGTTCAGTTTGCTTTCAAATCCCACATACATTCCTGCAGACTGTCCACAAAAGAATGAAAAGCTGTCAAGCCACATGTGCTGTGAGCAGTACATCCACATCTAATCCATTGGCTTCTTTGTGTAATAAACCTCTTCTGTGTGCCTTTTTTGGTTTGTCTGGTTGGTTTTTCAGTTGATTAGTTGTTTTTCCCATCTACAACTGCAGTAAACCTTAACTGGGCAAATTCTCTTATAAATTTTAGTGGTTTATGTAAGGGAATATTCAGTACCGAACGAGTGTAAAGACAAGTCTTGCAAAGTGTTTTGTTTCAAGAATCCACGGAGTCAATTTATATTACTACCAGCTTCAGCTAATCATTAGCTTTGAGTGAGGATTGAAGGGAAGTACTAAATCATAATACTTCAAACTCTACAGGTTATTAAAGAAAATTCTTAAATCCAGAGCTATGGATCTGTTTAGAGCTTTGATAGGTCACAGTCACTTTGGAAATGAGTTTCTGGGTATACAAGGCTTCTGAACTTGAAGTGAGCTTAATTAGAGATGTTAGGTTGCAAAGGAAATGAGAAAATGCAGGAGTTATAAAATGTGGTTTGGGTTTTTTTTCTCATTTACTGTACAGTTTCTTTTCAATTTCTTCTTTCCCCTGAGTAGCATTACAAAAACACCTTTCTAGATAGCATTTTCTGTGCTGAACTGTTAAGAGATCAGACTGTATTAGGTCCAGAAAAAATTTATCATTACAGTTATTGCTGAAAAGTGACCCAAAGAAATGTGCAACATGGAATTTTTTGTCTTGTGATGACTTGTCTTCCATGACAACCTATAAAGAAGATGGGAACCATTTTGTTATTTCTTTTTAATGTGAAATATCTCCCTTGGAGAACATGAAGAAAAGATTGGCTATGTCCCCAGACTTTAAATGAGAAACAAAAATGATTAATCTCTTTTTTTTTTTTAAGAGACTTTTTCTTTGAATAACATGTTTGATTTTCAGTTAAAGGATTGGTGAATATAACTCCAAGCACTTTCAACCATTTCAACCCAATTTTGAAATTCTAACTAATATGTTATCTTGGATGTTATAATTTGACTACTTCTTTTGAATTTCCTGGTGAAAACCAGGATTGAGAATAATAATTTATTTGATAAAAGATAGAGCTGCCCTGTCACACAGTTCCATCCGCTTTTGCCTGCCAGAATATCTGTAAAAGCAAAAACTACTTTGAAAGAAAAAGCATTTTATAGGCTTTTGTGCTTCCCCCACGTTGGATGGGGCCCTGAGAAAGCCGATTTAAAGATATCCCAGCTCATTGCATGGGGTTTGGAATAGATTACTTTTAAAGGTCTCTTGTAACCTAAATTTTTTTGTGGTACTATGCTCTTCATTTGGTTTATCTGCTTCCAAACTATGTGGGGTTGTATGGATTTAATAAGCCCTTGGAAATGATGTGAACTCTAATAAGCTGCTTTTGCTGCTACCAAAAGTACTACCTTTGTGGATTTTACAGCTGCACCTGCAGTTTTACCTTCCACCTTAGCTCAAGAAGCCAATAAGCTACAGGTATTTGGGGACCAGAGGGCAAATGTGAGAGGAAGAGTCAGGGACAACGGAAGAATGGTAATGTGGATTCTGGCATTTCCTTTATCAGAACATTCATCTTATTTGCGTCTGCATGCTGTACCAAAATATTTTCAATATTATTCAAGCAGTATTGCTCTTGCAGAATTGGTCCTCTTGAGATATTCCTCTAGGCCTAAACTTGAGAACCTGTTTATACTTGAAAGATGTCTATAGTCAAATACGCCATTGTTGGATTCAGAATTAGCTTTTCCACTGATTTTAAAATTTTTTTTTCCCATAAGTGATATGAATGAAAACACAAATAATTTCCCAAATTCACAAAATGGGAACTTATATACACCTCCCTTTGCAGTAGGGGCAGTCCAAGAATATTGTTCAAGTGCAGCCTCTTGGAGAGACAGGCAAAGCAATTCTTAATTGCTGTCTGATCCTAGCAAGGTTTAGATTCTGCAAAATGCAGCTTTGACTTTTAAGCTCTCTAGATGTCTTTATCATGTATCTTTAGATTCAAGCAAAATGTGGGGACTTGTAAAGCTGCACTTTTAGGACAGAATAGCCTAATCAACGTGTCTACCTTGGAAACTTCTGTCTTTCCCGCCGTGGTTTTAAAAAAAAAAATAAATTAAAAAATCTAACACTATATAAGAGAAAAATCCAACCCATCCTTTTCCTCCTAGTGACCATAAAAATCTAGCAATGAGACAAGAAAAAACAGATGGCAGCAGGTAGGTAGCACAGGAAAAACAAAGTGGAAGAATATTTTTCATTCAAATAGGGCATCCTAGGAGAAGGCAATTTTGCATCCAGTGTTTTTGTTTTGCTTTATTTATATAAACTTTCATGCTTCCACACCCTCTTTTCAGGGAATTTAATACTTTAATGCAATTATTTACAGATGCTGTCTTCTTTTCAATATTTTTTTCCCCACAATTAACATTTCTGCAGAAGCACCACTCTGTTTATTTTGAAATCTCTCCTCTGCTGCCTCGGTCTTACTTTCCTCTGCCCACCTTGATGTGCAAGCATTAATGGATCTCACTGAAGATTGCTTAAATAGTGATTGATCTTTATACCTCTGAGCCCACCTTCTGATAGCAGGCACGTTTAGGGCCATTGTGAAACCTCTTTTGACCTGATTACGTGATTTCAATCAGCTGTGCATCAAGCTGCCCGTGTGCTGGCTGATGGAGAAGCTATGGTTTAGAGCTCATTTCTCTGTCATTGGAAGTAGCTACACACGTAGCAGGCAGAGGAGGGTTTAGCCCTTCATGATAAATTTGAACTATTTCTTATATTTCTCTTTCAACTTCCATCCTTCTGTTTGAGATGGTTATGTGCTCCCAGATGCATTTTATATTCAGGACAGGTCCTTGCTATGATCATCTCACTCTGAATAAGTCTTCAGCAGTAGCTATAACTTTTTATACTTTAAATGTGAATTTCAGCTGTGGTTAAGTGAGAAATTCTGACCTGCCTTCTGTACCAGACCTGCCAAATGAATAGCAATTAACTTTGGACTATTAAACCCAAAAAAGCTTTTCTTGCATCTTCTGGGAGCTGACCTGGAACTTCCTTTAGAGAAGAGTATGAAAAGCAAATCCAAAACTGCAGAGGATTTTTGTAAGGTTTTATTTCAGAGGGTGAAGTGGACTGTAGGATGAGAATACTATGATATTCTGTTTAATTTTTAACTTTCCCAGGGTTCTGTCAGACGGAATTGTCACTGTTTCTAGGCCCAGAGCAGCCCATGATATTTGTTGCTGCCTCATGCTGGCAGTCCCCTTACTGATAGGTTTTCAGATTCTGCCTAAAGACAGAGGCTAGAGGAACAGGTTGCTGGTTGTGGGCAGTTCTCCCTGCAGGCTTGTATTTAACACCAGCAAAGTTATCTTTTAAGGGTATAATTTTCTCCATATCAGTGTCTGTGGCAGGAATAATGTTCCATATTTATTTTACGTCTTTTAATGTTCAATGTATATTCTAAACAGCAAGCAAACAAGCTCTGTTCTGAAGATAAGTAAAAAGCTCTCACAGAGACCCAAGACCTTCAAGTGGACATTCTTGCTTGCTGTGCTCAGCATCCCTATGTGTGTGCACACCTTCTCCTCTTATAACTGGGCCTTGTGGTGTCTGTTAAGCACCGGCATTTTGGCTTTTATTAACTGATGCTTTGTGCCTCAGTTTTTTCTCCTCCTGACCATTTCATTTCACACTGAAAGAACTGCAGTGGTGTTCTGACTGTAGCTGGAAATAATATATTTTTGTGTGTGTGGGCAGAGTAACCTAGATCTAAGGTAGGTACATCCTTTACAGACAGCCTAATATAACAATTATATTCAGCAGATATCAGTATAAGGCTGGGGCTGTTATTTATATACATAAGTGAGGGAGATAAAACCCCTCCAAACTTAAAACTGTCAGGGGTTTAAGACTGACATTACTCAGCAAAGCAGCAGAGGCATAGTTTGGGGAATTTACTTTCTCTCAGGCAACCAGCACCAGAACAAGAGCACACAGTCTCAAGCTGCACCAGGGGAAGTTTAGGCTGGAGGTGAGGAGAAAGTTCTTCCCTGAGAGAGTCATTGGCTACTGGAATGGGCTACCCAGGGAAGTGGTAGAGTCACCGTCCCTGGAGGTGTTCAAGGTGGGTTTGGACGTGGCACTTGGTGCCATGGTGTAGTCTTGAGGTCTGTGGTAATGGGTTGGACCTGGTGATCTTTAAGGTCTCTTTCAACCTTTGTGATACTGTGATTTTGAGCAGCGACTGTTCTAGCTAGCAAAATTTTACACCTAGAGATTCACTTCACTTTGTATACATTAAACATTGTTACCCTACCTAACACTTCTGCACTGCAAACCCTTCTGTATACAAGGTGAGATGGGCGCACTGATTGAAGACCCAATGATCGACTAAGCTGTAGCATTCTCAGGGTTTCAAGAAAGGTTTTTACTCGACGCTGTCTCCCACAGGAGTTCACATTTGCTGTTTTATCTCTGGGAGTGAGCTCAGTGACAGGCACACACTGAGAGTCAGGGAGAAATGCCATGGGAACTGCTTACCAGCATTTAGATGCAGAGATGGCATTTGGTTCCCAGGCTTCCTTGCTGCAGCCACTTTGTAAGAAATCTAAATTGTGAAATTCTACAGGGTAGCAGGAAAACAGACCTCTGATCTGCGTGCTCTCACCATTAAAAACGGAGTCCTGCTTCTGAAACAATGACAGGATCTAAAGGTTACTGAATAATTCCTGATCTTTTCAGTGGAATATGGGAAGTGGTAGAAGAGCATGTACATGGACAGACAGCCTGCAAGAGTTCTCTGACAGGATGTTAACAGGTTGCCTGACACACTCATCGCAGATGTTTTCATTTAGTGTAGAAATTGTGTTAGTCTAATTCCTACATGTTGTTCAGGGAAAATGTTCTGGATGTGTTTGAAATTGAATGCCAGCCTTTTGAAATCGTTCCCAGTACCTGTGTTAAAGATATCAAATTCTCTGTTACAGATAGCCAAGCTCAAAATACTTCTTTTGTGTTGTATTTCTCTATACATTCATGTGAATTTGTACTTACAAAGATCTGGAGGTGGGTAATCAAAGCTCTGCAGCAGTGCTTTTTCTTTCCTTTTAGATGTACAGGGCCTGAAAAATCTAAAATACCTTAGGAGTAGACATGCTAAGTAATGTTGATATTTTACCTTTCCTTCAATGGAAACGTAGTTTGTGATTCATTTGGTGCTGTGAAATTAAGAAAGTCACCAGAAATGAACGTGAAAGCGAATGATTAGATGGAAAAAGTGATAAAAGTGTAAGCACTGCAGCTGTAAGATAAGGGACTCTGATGTCAGAGCTATAAATAGTTGATAAAGTTTGAAGTAATTCCATTTTGCATGATATTTCTAAATTCTCATATAAAACAATTGATTTAAATGTGGAACCTCTGGAGTACAAAGAATTAACCTCACCTTTTAGACAAGATGCTTAAGGTTAAAAATAATAGAAACATAAATCTTGTGTAAGTCTTATGAAAAAAAGAAATATCTGCGCTCTCACAGTTAGATTTCTTTCAACCAAAAACTCCTATTCTGAAATGCTACCTTTCTGACAGTGTGACAAATTGCTGGAACAAATGCTAAATAGTTAAATGGACAAGTGATGGATGGCCTCATAAGCCTTGCAGGGCAGCCCGTGTAAGATACTAATTGGTTCTGTGGAACTGGTTTTAGTCAATAAATTCACTTGAGAGATTTTGTGTGTGTGTGTTGGATATCTTTAAAGGATGTAGTGCTGTGGGTGATAAACCACTTGCAATGTGTTAGACCATCACCAACTTTATTTTGTCTGCTGTAGCATCTACCTTCTTTCAGGGGTATAACGTACTAAAAATCTATTATTGATGCGTTGCTGTATCTCAAAAATGCTTCTGAATTATGAGTTTATTTGGAAGCTTTCAGAACTTTCTGATGCTACAAAATGTCCATGTGAAGTTTCCCATGGTGTTTGCAATGGCTCTTCTTTGTTTCTTTCTAAACAAAACAAAACAAAACCAAAACCAAATGTGTTCCTCTGTGACTGTTTCTCACTTTAAGCAATGCTTTCCACTGCAGTGTCAAACTATCAGTGAACTCCCTCTGTGAGAAGTTTTGGCAAGGTGAGTAAAAGCAGTTAAGACTCCAGCTCTTGGGGCTGGTGTCAAGGAAGATCTGAGCAACCACTTTTGAGTCTGAATTTGGAGAAGGAGGAAGTTTGCTAAGTTAGAATATTGGTCCTAGTTGCTCCCTACTCTGAAATCATTAGACATCTGTGAGCTATGGTGTTCTCAGCGGTGTCCAGTAGTTGTGTCTGTGTGTGCACACCACAGAGCCAGCCTGTCTTGGGTAGAGGTTGCAGCTGTGCTGCAGCTTGAGAGGACTGTGCTTAAAAGGACCAAAGGCCTGGGAGACCTTTCTTGCACACTGTGTTGGCTGATCAGAAAGTGATGAGGCTGGTGCCATAGCATGTCTTTACATCCCTGCTCACCTTAGGAGCTGGCCTGTGTCAGGCCTGGGACTCAGTGCTGTGTGGGGACAGAAAAGCAGACAGACAGACCCAGATCTTTGCAGCCAAGACTCTGGCTTTTGTGCCACTCCAGAGTGCAGGAAAAGTTGTTAATGCATTTGTTGTGGTGACAGGCAGCTCAGCTGAAGGGTTGAAAAGGCTCACTCCTTTGTTTCCTGATGAATAGCAGTAGTTTTTCAGTAGCTTCCTGCTAGGAAAACCCTGTGTAAGGTACCTTCTCACCTGCTGCTCTGCACTGGGATTGCATGGTCCATAAAGTGACATGCTGCCTTCACGGCACTGTCAGACACTAACAAAGCTCTGACGTGCTCGCCTGCCTTTGAAGTCCTTCAGTCCTTTGTTGAATCTGGCACAAATTATTACTTCAGTGGAAATATGAGACACAGAGCTAGTTCCTGGATGCTTAAAAAGAAACAGAATAAAACCAACACTACCCAGACATCCCTCCCCCAATAAAGAACTGGGAGAAGGGTTGAGAGGATTTAACTTTTTCCAGACAGCAATTTCATATTTATTAAAATGGAATTGATGAATTGTGGAAAATATCAGGATTTTGAAGGCTAATGTTTATGAGAGAAAGGAAAAAAATCAAATTAATTTAAAAATTAAATGGCATTAAACTTAGGGGAGATTTGAGCTCCAAGTCTTAACTCCATTCTGTTCCCAACTTTATTGTGAAATAAAGCTTAATTTTTGTAGGTGACCAAAAGTTTAGTGAGTTCTGTCTTTCTGGTTTGCATTTTCTCCAATACATGAGAGAATATATGAGGTGTTTTATAATTAAAGACTGTATTTCGGCTGCTCTATATTTAAACCAAATTTGACTACTAGCACATATTAGCTACCTCAGCAGCAGTGTTGAAATAATTAGAGCAAACAAGGTATTTCTAGAATGGTCTGTAATACAAAGCTTTAAGAAGATGGCTGCCTTATTGGCATTCACACCTAGGCTAATGCAAATGAACTTCAGGAAAATTTGATGGGAACAAAATTTTGTGAAAATCATAGAATCATAGCATAGTAAGATTGGAAGTGACCTCAAGGATCATCTAGTTCCAACCCCCTGCCATAGGCAGGGACACCTCCCACTAGTACAGGTTACTCAAGGCCTCATCCAACCTGGCCTTGAACACCTCCAGGGAGGGAGCAGCCACAGACTCCCTGGGCAACCTGTTCCAGTGTCTCACCACCCTCACTGTCAAGAGCTTCCTCCTAACATCCAGTCTAAATCTCCCCTCTGCCAGTTTAAGCCCATTACCCCTTGTCCTGTCATTACAAGACCTTGTAAATAGTCCCTCCCCAGCCTTCTTGTAGGCGTCCTTCAGGTGCTGGAAGACTACTATAAGGTCTTCTTGAACCCTTCTCTTCTCCAGGCTGCAGAGCCCCAACTCTCTCAGCCTATCCTCACAGCAGAGCTGCTCCAGCCCTCTGATCATCTTTGTGGCTCTCCTCTGGACCCGCTTCAACACTTCCATGTCCTTCCTGTACTGGGGGCTCCAGAACTGCACACAGTACTCCAGGTGGGGTCTGACAAGAACAGAGTAAAGTGACAGAATCACCTCCCTTGCCCTGCTGGCCACACTGCTCTTGATGCAGCCCAGGACTCTGTTGGCTGTCTGGGCTGCATGTGTACACTGCAGGCTCATGTTGAACTTTTCATCAATCCAGACCCCCGGATCCTTTTTCTCAGGGTTGCTCTCCAACCATTCATCACTCACCCTGTATTTGTGCTTGGGATTGTGCCTACCCAATCCCAAATGCTTTCCTACATTTCTTCCTGGTAGAATACGTACTTAACTGGAGGAAGGGAAACATGGTACTTTGGAAGACTGTAAACACAAAGATGACACATGGACCCCTTGCAAAGCTCTTGGAAGGAGCTAAATGCCTCAAGGAGAACTTGCTGCTCGTGACATACTACCCATCTCATTTTCCCAAAAAAGGAAAATGTGATTTGTCACTATGGAAAACTAAACTGTAGTTGTTATGTGACAACAATACTAATAACTTTTTTCTTAGATCCTAACCTACAAGTAGGTGTTAGAACAACCCCTCAAGCCTGTTAAAAAGCTGGTGTTGTATAAATTGTCTGTGCTTTGATGGGGCTTTGTTGCGCAGATAGCTGACAGAGGTATGTGATGAGTTGAACAGGTCCGTCGTGAACTAAGCAAACAAAGACTGAATTGTAGGTGTTCAGAGTGATCCTGCTGGGCAAAAACCTGATGGATTTGTAGCCATCCAAGAATAAAGACATAAATGTAATATACTTTCTTATACTTAGTTGGACTCTGTGGCTTCTCAGGAAAGACCCATGTATCCTCCTGGAGGAAATGTGTAATTAATAGTATAATTGATATAACTAATAGTATAATTAGTATAATAGTATTAATTATACATGTATTATAATTGTTATTGAATATACATGTTATTAAAATAGTTTTTGTTATATGAGTAATAATTAAAATATTATTATATTTTTTATTAAAACATGTTACCTTTTTTGTTCAAAGTTGGTTTTTGTCCCCCTGTAATGTAGCACACTTTGCTAGAAATCAGACATAATGAATCATTTACATCAAGCTGAAATATTTGCTACCTGGTCCTTAAAATGGTGTTAAAAATCTAGCAATCTTCAAGTGATACTGTGCTGTCTGAAGGGATCTCACAGCTCAGAGCACTTCAAGTGGCCACCAGACCACAACTTGACTGTTGTGAAGCAGATTTTCAGGTTTAAGTACCAATGACCTTTTGTTTGTAAATCAACTGGAGATCATCTGGACATTGCAAATCTCCCCTTCGACTTCAACCGACAGGTTTGGCTGCTGCAAGTGTAAAGTAGGTCATTTAATGTGAAAAACTTTTACTTACTATGTTTGTATAAAAATCACGATGCAAACACCAAGAGGCTTTGAGTGCCTGTAGAAGCCTATCAGTCACTTCAGAAAGGAAGAGTAAGTTGTACTTTGGATACAGGTGTTGAGGAAACTGCTCTAAAAGCTGCTCTCATTTTCCAAAGTTTCACCTTTAAAACTTAAGTAGATTTCCAGTTAAGAGTTTGCTCTGCAATAGCTTATGAAACATAGGTGATGAGATGATGTGTTTGTCACACTTGTATGTTTAGGCAGCTATGTCTTTGTAAAGTGTTGTATCACATCTGTGGGAGAGACTGCAGCTGCTTTTAATTTGGGCTATAAGAAATGTGTTGACCCGCTGGATTTGCTAACAGTTTAGAGTCATTGCTTAACCTTTGTAAAAGTTTTTTTTTTCTTTTTTATTTTGAAGAGTTTATAAAAATACCTCTTTTCAGAAAACCTGAATATGCAATGTTAGAAGAGAAAATGAAGAGACCGAAAGAATAAAACTGCCAAATGTCAAACTTGCAAGGACCTACTGCAATTCAGGACAAAATCCAAATTCAGGTAAGTTCTTAAGCTACCATCTGTTCTGTTCACAAGTATCTTTTATATACTATAAATATACCATACAGTAACAACTTTCCAGCTGTGAAGAACCCATTTGCCTGACTGTTCTTTTAGCTCCTCTATAAAAGTTTGGTTTTGAAGTTGGCCATCTGCCTAGATGCCAGTGTGATAGGCATTAATAAAATGTAATATAAAGAATAAATTAAAACATCTGCTAAAATTAATAGGAAAAAAAGATTCTGTTTGGCATAGCAGGAAATACAATAGTGCAGAGAAACTGAGCAGTCTGAATAGGCAATCATAATTTTGAGATATGGAGATAATAAAGGAGGCACCTGGGATCAGGTCCAGCAAGTCTTTGTTTGACTAAAAGCATATAAGTAACCCCATTTGTGACTTACATGCATGTTATGTGAAAGAGACAGGTTTCACATTCTGTTAGGGCTGTAGAGCTGTCAAGGATTTATTTTACAGGTCAGTGTAGCCCTTGGCTGGTGCAGTTTTGTTGGGAAGGTAAGAGGACTGTGTTTCCCTGTCACTAGCATGCTCTCTGTACGTGCTGGGCTATAGCTTAGAACTGTAACCACCTGGCCTCGAAAAGCTGGGTCTAGGCTATGTCTGACTCCTCCTAATAGAAAAGCTGAAGGGCAGACTGCCTGCTCAGATTTCCTCATGCAGTATTTGGTAAATGCACACGTACATCTTTTTCCCTTGTATCAATTCAGGTGGAGTGCAGTTGTGTCTGAACCTGGTGCACCACAGGGGTGCTATGCTGCTGCCATACCCCTGCGAGGTACCTCCTACAGGCTGAGTTCCCGCAGAATGCCTTTATGTTATACCTTTAATATAGGCAGCATGCAGCATATACTCATTGCTCATGCTGGTGCACCAACAGAGGCTTTACTTGGGCTAAGCATGAAGAGAGGGAGACCATGAAGGCAAGTTAATTTTCATAGTTACAGCTGAAAAATCAAGGGATGAAGGACACAAATGACAACCTGGGAGGTTCAAGTTGGATATTGGGAAAAAGTTTCTTCAAGGAAAGTAGTACAACACTAGAAGTGGTTGCTCAAGGAGAATTTTTTGCAATTTCTTCGTTGCTGGAGGTTTCTGGGACTTGTTTAGATAGCACAGTGCCTGGCCAGGTCTGGAATTTGTGGTCTTCTTGAAAGTGAGAAGTTAGAATAGACCTTCAGAGGCATCTTCCAACTGAATTGTTTGAGTTGGTGGCTACTCAGATCAGAACTTTCTCTCTATCAGAAACTGCGATGAGGCACATAGGAAAAAGCAAAAGACAAGACACATAGTTATCTTCAATATTCTCTGGCAACAAGGGGTCAGACATTTCCCAAAGGAAAGGACTCATCTTCATATTTATTTACTAAGCATGGAAACGTAGTTTGAGAAGTTTTAATGTTTTTATAAAGTAATTAGCTCAGTTATGAGGTAGATCCGAATTGACCTTGTTTTAGAAAAAGTTCTGGTTTTGATATTTAATGAAAGGGTATTTTTAATCAGGAAAAAATATTAATTTTATTAAGTTTTCCTAGCGCAGAGTCAGCTCTGCTTTACTGTTACTTTGTGGGTAGGCAGGAAAAGGTGTTCAAATTCCTGGTAGTCAATTGCTTGAACTCTTCTACGCTGTTCCTTGGACTTCTGGGCTCAATGTCTTAAGCCAACAAACTCAGGAAAATCAGCTTTTCACTTTCTTAATCAACTTCACAGTCCATGCCTCAGTAGCTGGTGCAAAACTGTATTGTCATGTAATTTCTAGCATTAAAAATTGGCAGCTCTGATTCAACCTCTTCTGAGGCCTGACTGGAATGTTAAAGTTTGCAACCGTGTCCTCAGCTGCCAGGCACTGTGTCATTTGTCTACTTCTGCACTGTGTGTTCTTTTAAAACTGGTTTGTCTTTAGCAGGCCTCAATACCTGAGGCTGTTTCATTACATTATTTTAGAAATCTGCTGTGATTACTGCCCTAATCCCTTTGTGCACATCTCTTGGCCTTCTCCTGGAAACAGGGATTAACCTTCTGTGGAATGTTTGATCTAGCTGACCATGGAATACGAATTGCTTCTACTGCTGGCAAAAGGCTTTACTGAACTGTAAATCTGCCTTCAGAGGTACAATGCACCTCCTTCCTCTGTCCTGGAGGACATCTCTATCTCAGTGTCATTGTTTCCAGCAGTGGAATGTTTTCCGTACTGTGTAGCGTTGGAGGCTGCACTGTAACCACTTGGATGCACTTAGCAGCAGCTTATTGTGCTGCTTGCTAATGGCACCTGACCAGGCTGTACTTGCACCCTTTTCCCCTGCAGAAAAGGCTGGTCAGCACTCAGCAGTCACCTCTGGCAGGCTCTGCCAGCGACCTGGGTGCTGATCCCAGACCACTTCCTAAAGTATTGTACCCAAGTGCAGGGTGGTGATACTGCAGGGTAGTGCCCTTGTTATGATCTTCTTTACTCAATGCATGCTCATGCACAGATGCAAACGTCCCTTTGAGGTGAACAGAATTTTTCATGTAGGAAACATCAGACGTGTATGTTCAGTTGCATACTCTTTCAGTTCCTCGTCAAGCCTTATGGGACCCCACTGGTTACTCTACTTACGTGCACACACAGAAGTGTAGTTTAGGAGCTATCAAGTGTGTGTGTATAAATACCTACAAATATGTACACAACCTTTTTATATTTTTTTTTTAATGCTTCTCTTTGTAGCAGCCTCCTTGTGTGCTTGGAATTGTGAGGATGAAATGTTTGTAGAGAAGCCCTGATGAAGGCCAGAGGTGGAGTCAAGTAACAAAAAAAAAAAAGTAAAACCGAAACAAAACCCCACAAAAGCTGATCCAAAATACTGTGAGAAGCACTTATTTTCTGTCTTCTGTATTTCTACATCATGGATAATTTCTAAAGTTACATGGGGGCATGGAGAAATCCTTTACTTCAGATAACATCACTTTTACTATCAGTGGGTGTTGCAATGGCACTCAAGAACACTGCACTAGTTAAGAAATATTCCTGCTATAAATCTGGAAGATTATCTTTACGTTCTCATATTGCATCACTCTGAAACTTGAAAAACTATCAGTGTAGAGGCAATTATTTCAGCCAAAACATTAAGAACATAACTTGAATTTCTAAGGTATGTAGTGCAATGAGGGGATATGGGTTTAGAAGAAACAGATGAGGTTGTTGGGATTTTTTTTTTTTTTTTTTTTTTTTTTTNGCCCCAGCTGTGCACTTAGAATCATGGAAGTCTCTTCCGACATGGTTGATTCTAAGATCATCCAGTCCAGCTATCACCCAGCCCTAGCCAATCAACTAGACCATGGCAGTAAGTGCCTCATCCAGCCTTTTCTTGAACACCTTCAGGGGCGGTGACTCCACCACCTCCCTGGGCAGCCCATTCCAATGGCAAATCACTCTCATGTGAAGAACTTCCTCCTAACAGCCAGCTTATACATCCCTCGCACAACTTGAGACTGTGTCCCCTCCTTCTGTTGTTGGTTGCCTGGGAGAAGACACGGACCCACACCTGGCTACAACCTCCCTTCAGGTAGTTGTAGACAACAATGAGGTCACCCCTGAAACTTCTCTTTTTCAGGCTGCACACCCCCAGCTCCCTCAGCCTCTTCTCACAGGGTTGTGCTCCAGGCCCCTCACCAGCTTTGTCGCCCTTCTCTGGACACTTTCCAGTACTTCAACATCTCTCTTGAATTGAGTGGCCCAGAACTGGACACAGGACTCAAGGTGTGGCCTGGCTAGTGCTGAGTACAGGGGAAGGATAACCTCCCTTGTCCTGCTGGCCACACTTGCATGTGGATATTGAAAAAATGAAATTTTGCCTGCAGTTACTTGAAAATGAGGTGCAATTGTGTTTTCAGTTTTCAGGCATGAGGGAGGGGGAATGACACAGTTGAAACTGTGAACTGAGAGAAATCAGAATGGCTGGCCAGAAAATCCTGTTCCTTCCTATGAACGAGAGCTGATATTACCTCCAGTTTGCAGACTGTTGTTGATGCGGAGAGCAGCCGGTGCGAGAGGAAGGAGCTGCATTTCCCAGCAGTGACTCATTTGATCTCACAAGCAGTAGGGAGTGTGAGGAGAGCCAGAGCAGTTGTCAGGAGCTGGGTGGCCAGGACTATTAGCAGATTGTAGTTTGTTGGTTTTGCTTTACAAACTCCTAAGGAGAGTGAAACTTTCTGAAGAGTGAGACAGAGACCAAGGAGCCGGGGGACTGCAGAATGTGACTGGAGGGGAAAAAGGAGTCTGGGGAAGAGGAGTGAAGGTGTCTTTCAAGTCCTCTTATAATGTACCAACTTAAAGGAACACTTTGAATCATCAATGAAATGTATTGAAGTAGGTAGGATGAACAGCTCAACCACGTGAGTGTAAATCAACTGCAAATATCAAATGAAGATGATGCCATATTTCAGGATAACTGTTTATGTGGAGCAAGCTTAGTGGCCTTGGCAGAGGTGGGGATTTTTAGTTCTTTATCATGAATTAGCTCTAGGAATGCTAGTTACTGTAAATAGATGAAATCTGTTTTCTTATTCAAAATCTTTAAGATATAAACCCTTTTTGTTTTTCACCTTGCTGTGAAAATGAATTTGAACCTTTCTTCCCTCCATCAAAATTAATCTGGATTATGTACCAGAAGTGCTCTTACTGGGAAAGATGTGGGAGTTTAAGATTCATATTCCTGCCATGGGGATTGTCTCATTTGCTGGCTTGGGCTTTGAATGCTTTCCTCTTGGACCTTAGCTAAGGGACTAAGGCTGCTTCTGAGGGCATGGATGAGCAAAATTCAATTTTTTGCTCATTCATTCTTTTGTGTCCCAGACAGGCTTTGTATACCTTCCTTTAACGCTGGACTCTGCCTCAGTTGGTCTGTTGTAATAATCTGTTGAATATTGGACAATGATCTAGAAATGTGAGAGGTGAAGTGATCAGCTGGTTTGTTCACATTTCATGGAAATACAGAAGGCCACAGGGCTGCAAGTGAACATGCAAAACAATTCTTGCCAACTGAGTCCTAGGCTACATCAAGAGCAGCGTGGCCAGCAGGGCAAGGGAGGGGATTCTGCCCCTTTACTCTGCTCTTGTCAGACCCCACTTGGAGTACTGTGTGCAGTTCTGGAACCCTCAGCACAGGAAGGACACAGAAGTGTTGGAGTGGGACCAGAGGAGGGCCACGAAGATG
>VWZE01021583.1:167327-179471 GCA_013396675.1 Eubucco bourcierii
TGTGGCTGCTCCCTCCCTGGAGGTGTTCAAGGCCAGGTTGGATGAGGCCTTGAGTAACCTGTAGAAGTGGGAGGTGTACCTGCCTATGGCAGGGGGTTGGACCTAGATGATCCTTGAGGTCCCTTCCAACCTTACCATTCTATGATTCTATGAATATTCTAGTTATAATCAGAAATGGTCTTTGTACTTGCCCAGTAAATATTGAGGGTATCATAATTTTTGGAGAGAAATTTGGATCCCCAGTAACTCATTAGTACTTTCATTAGAACCTAAACAGAAATGGTGACTGCCAACACACAAGTCTTCAGAGTATTTTCAAAGGACTTAGTAAAATTTGTTCTATTTCTTAAATCAGAAGAAATAAATGAGGAAAAAGGTGGAATAGCAACAAAAAGTGTATGGATAGAGTCTTTTTTCTCACAAATGGTAAAAGTCGTATCTGATTACCTGGCTGTAGTGCTGACATGCATGCCATACTGGGAGGAGACTGGCTCCATGTGTTCTGTGCTGAGTAGATGGGAACCAGAACCTGTGTGGAGGCGACAGGCTGCAGTGCATGGGCAGTGAGGTTGGGGTTGTCCCTGATGCATTGTCTGTTCTATCTGTATACATGTCTTGAAATCAGGAATCTGTTTTCTACAGCTCCTCTGGCTAGTTCATAAGTATTATTTCCCTGCAGAAGAGTGCTCAGCTGCTTACCAGAATGAGGGGAGAAAGTCTGATGACCTTCAGTAGTGTCTCAGACAAGCCACTGGAGCTTGTGGGTGCCTGCAGAAGGTACGTTAGTACATTCCTGCAAGGAAGTGCAGGCAGACACAGATTTTGCTGAGTATGACAGCTGATACTTGTTTGTGTAACAGCTGGGACCTTCTTCACCATCTCTGTCACCAACACAGAAGTGTTTCATACATGTGCCATGTAGTGTAAACACCAGATTGCTTCCCTGCCTGCCAAATTCTCAGGACATCGGTGTCCATGAAGTTGCTCCGGGGGAGCTGAAGCAGCCATGACAGAGTTTGCCATGTTCCTGTTTGTTCTGAGGATGTGAAGGTGCATTAACAGCTCAGTGTCCTATTGAGATTGACACCCTTAGCCTCATCTTAAACCTTGCAGAAAGTAACTCTGCACTGAATAAGGCTTAAAAGAAAATCCATCATAATTCATGAGGATGTTACCCTCCTCCTCCTTGGATGGCTGAGATCCACAGATGACTTCTCTCTTATGAAATAACAGCAGCTAGAAGGAAGGGAAAATTTTTTTTTCTCTATTGAGAGCTTTTACATACTTGGCAGTCAGGCTGCTTGTATAATATATTTACTTCATATTTCATATTGATCCATTTCCTGCAGCTCCCAGATGAGTAGAAGATGACCACACTGAGGTCCTATGATGGCATAGCATAAATTCTTTCTTGATTTGCATTATTTTCTTAATTAGGTCTTGAACCTCAGTGACCTTCCAGAGTTGATTCTCACTGTTCCTGTATTAGTTCCCCAAAACCTTGCCTTTGCACATCTTTTCTGCCATTTTTTTGCAAGGACAGTATTTGTCAGTAGCTCTTACTTTTGTGGAGAGTAAAAGATGTTTTATGCAATTGCACCTGTAGATAAAATTCCCTTCCCTTTCATTTCAATATTGTTTTATACTCCTGGTAATTCAGTAGGGGACATTATCAGACTTGAGAGCTCTTCCACACATTCTTACTCTGAGAGCTCTTCCACACATTCTTACTCATTTGTTGTTTTCACTTTTGTAAAATGCCTCTTGACAATAAAGTTTAATCCTCTTTGTAATCTGGATTTAAAATAAATTCAGGTACTGATAACCAAAATAACTGCTCCTAAAATTAAAATGACTGTTGGAAAGCATAGCTGCATATGATGTACACAGATGCTTTGAATAAAAACAGTGTAGTGCCATCATTTCCTGAATTTTTCACATTATCTGCCTGTAATTCCCAGCAGTGGAAACCCGAAGGTGAGAAAAAAAGAGGAAGTGGGAAAACAGAAACTCGGCAGCAGCAGAAACCCAGGATGCACAGCAGAAGTTCACACTCTGTTCACCTTGGTGTGCTAACATTTCTGATTGGAACTGTTAATTGCTCTTGTGCCTTTAGGTCTTTGGTAACCGTTGGTTTTGGGTGCCTAATATGCTGGGGAAAATTCATTGCTTAGACTAAAAGGAGTGAGGCAAATACTTTATTCCTAGTTATTGCCAGTCTCTTTTTGAACACAAGAAATTGACATTGTACTTTGCTACCCAATCTATCTCATACTGGATTGTCAGCTCAGCTAAACAGCAACCGTTTTTGAAAAGTGACAATGTCCCTATGATACCTTGTTTCTAAACAAGACTCCTTCATATACACAGTGTGACTGATTTAGGGGGCAGGCTGGGAAGGAGGAGAAGTTTTAATTTCTGTTACCCTTGTCTAACCAGAAAAAAAAAAAAAAACAAACCCCAAACCAGCACAACTGAGTATCGCTCCAGTTCATACAATATTATCTGAACTGATAAATAAAAAATAAACAGTGCTGTGGCATAGATCCAGTGAAACCATACAGACTTACCTTGAGATGCACAAAGTTTCTCCTCAGATGGTAACCCCAGGGATCTTAATATATTTTCAGACTAGGCTTAAAGGCTCTGTGCTGTGATGGTGAATGCAGATATGACCCCAAGTATCAAATCTTTTATTTACTGTGATCTAGAGAAAAAAAGGAGTAACAATAAAGAAGAATCATCTTGGTTTTATGATGACATTAAAAACTATCAGCAAACACTGTTTGACCTGTTTTATATTGTCTTTGCCTGGTTTCTGTTTTGTTGTAAACCACTTTGCTTATATACTCAGTAGTGACTGACACAAACTGAGTTTTTGTGTATAACTTACAACCTAAAAGTAAGTATTCAGTTGTGCTATGTATGACACTTTTCCATAGAGAAATGTTATCTTCCATGTGTGAGTGATCTGTAAGAGAAATCCGTGTTTAGTGTTCAACTGAACTCTTAGATCTTGTTAAATTGTCTTCACTTTATGAACTTGTCTTCCATCTGCCTAGTGTGTGGAGACAGACAGCAGCCTACGGAGCCGAATGAGGATGTCAACTGCTGTGAGGAGTCTGACATGCTGATTCTTGCACTGCCTCGTTGGCAAGACTGTGAAGAAGGTACATGACTAATGTAAGAAAAAACAGGTTATGACATGTGTCAAGGGGCAGAATTTACATCAGTCCTAAGAGATTTGAAAAATAAAAATAAAAATCCCAAACTGGGAAGACATAACTGTCTCTTGTATTGCAATTTTGTTTTAATCTATCGTATGTGCTTAGTTTGGCTAAGGAAGGGATGTGTAACAGTGAAACTCTTTCCTCTGGAGTTGGGGTATGCTCTCACTCTCCATGGAGGACAACTTGGAAGCAGAAAGATGTTTTTGTAAGTGTCCACAGGTCATAGGTTGCTTTCTTCTCAAGTATTCTTTACAACAATGAAGGTGCAATTAACAGAATCACTACATTTTGTTTTATTGACGTTATCATTGGTCCCAATTAAATGTAGTATACCTAGAGTAACTGAATTGTTTCTTCTGAGTTTTATGAAGATTCTCAGTGCCATAAATATCCATTTCTTGGGCTTTTTTGACTAATGTTATAGGGAAGTTTTGACCTTATAGGACAGAAAAAAATTATCTTGTTCACCCCAAAAGTTTCTTAAAGTTTCTTAAGAGATGTCAGCTCAGCTCAGGCTTTTACTTTCTGTGTGCACTTGCAAAAGTAGTGGGGAAGGAGGGAGTGAGAGTGGCTTACAAACTTCTTTACACCCATTTTTATACTTGTGTTTCTTAACCAGAAAAAAGTTTCTGCTATCTTGGATAATCAATTATCATAGGAGCATTGGACCTATAAAGTGTATGTCACAGCAAGTATGAAGATTACTGCTGAGCAAGTACACCAAGGAAAGCAAACCTGGGTAACATCAGTTTACAGTGGTTCATATTTTCGGTGGGAATTTCAGAGGTCTATAGACTCTGTGGACTAGTCTGTTGCCTGGGAAACTGCACTCTGTACATCAAGGTAAGGGGAAAACATGATATAAGAGAGATATTTAAAAATAATTATTACTATAATTTGTACAACAAACATTCAAACCAGGCCTTAACCATGGACTTCCCAAGTATTTCCATATTAATATAGCACTGAGAATAAGGTTGGGGTTTTCTGAAGAAGCAATGTATAGTTGCATAGGAGGTTAAACATGAAGCAAAAATAGTTCTTTTCCAAGCACATCAGAGTATGTGTTGCAGATATGAAGTCTCTTTCTCTCAGTATTAATGCTGTGCTGTGTCTTGCCTTACATGCAGAGTGGACCACTGGAGGAATGATTGAATCCCTCCCTCTCAAACCTGTCATAATGAAACAACCAAGAGAGAACAAGGATTGCCTGGACTCTTACAACTCTAATCAGTTTTTATCCTGTAGTTGTCCTCCCTTTTCTTAACACCTGTACTTTTCAAGAACATGAGCTTAAATTTTTATAAGGGATATATAGCAGAACGATATACTTAGTATGTGGGAAAGAACAGAGCATCGGCTTCCGAAATGGTTAAAATAGAATACTTAGACTGGGCACTCCAGACACTGAAGCTTGATTTGCATACCATTTCAAATGGGACTTTGAAATACACTAAGAGAATAAGATCATAGGCCTATCATCTTGATCCTGCTCTGAAAAAAAAAAAAAAAAAAAAAAAAAAAAAAAAGTATTGNTGAGATTGTGTTAAAGTACCTTCTACTCTGGCTGATCAATGAGACAAAAGCTAATTGCTTTTGCAGAACCTAGTTTCTTGGGAGGCACCATCTAGAACATAATTTACATTGAGGAGGATGGAGAAAAAGCAGGACTAAAACCTGGACAGAAGGCAAATGTATGTCCCGGTTGAAACTCTATACAAGTGTGGAGATGGTGAAAGTTGAAATGAACATGAGGTTCAGGGAAATTTTTCCCTATGCAAGTGCCTCAGTAGGTTCTTCCAAAACGTAACTGTCAGGGTGTTTTTCTGAAGAGCAGCCATGGCAGTTCCTGGGCAGCAATGGGCATATCCAGTATCCAAACACATGCTCCCAGTCATGACTTGCAGATCTGCTTCTCTAAGATGAGCTATGCATGGTCAGACCACTTTTCCACATTTCTTGTCCTTTCTTGGCCTGGGTGTGTGCCTGCCAGTGCTCTGGATTTCCTCACAGCTCCTTCAGAGCCTACCTACCTGCCTGGTTGTATTGAGGCTTTTCTTTCTGCACTCTCAGGAGACCTCAGGTTTCCCAGGAGCTGGTTCCTGTGTCTGGTCTCTCCACATTTCCTCCTGCCAGGCTTTGGTTTTTAGTGGTGAACTTTGGCTCAAAAGGAATTACCTTTAAAACTGACTCTGCAGTGTTGACTTTGGACTGACATCAGGAGAAGCTGCAGTTTTTGTGTTTGTTCTTGTGCAGCAGGAGCACCAGACTCTTAGGTAAGTTTTTGTGAAGAAACACACTGAAAATGGCTTTTCTGGGCTTAAGCCATTCACTAACTGTGGGTGCTGATTTTTCTGTCAGGATTTTCTAGACATGGTCTTTGCCAAAGTGTCAAGCTGCTGCTAGGGCATCAATGCTCCATTCCACACTAAAGATTATTTTCCAAATCAAATGGAATTGTGGAGCTGAGAAGTTGACATGGTCTCCAAACTGTCACACCGGTGTACAAAGAATAATAACATAGGACACACTGCAGTCTTCTGGACTGGTGGAGTTTATTTTTATCTCTGTAACTGAGGTAAGTGAGGGAAATCTTGGTATTCATTGTCACTTGGCTTCCTCCTCAACTCCCTGGGGGTAAAGATTTACTTCACCTAGTTGTTGTGCTATATTTACTTACACTCTAGATCCTCTCTTTTAGTTTTTGGTGGGCTTTTTTCTTTTTTGTGTATGGTAATTTTTTTTCTTTGTTTGTTGGTTGATTGTCTTTTGTTAGAAGGGATTTTTTTTTTTTCTGTGTTCAGGAAAGTTATGCTATAAAAATCCTAAGAGTCTGTTTTGTTAAATAAGCTTTGAACCTGAATTGGTGGTCTGTCACGGGCCCAGAGTGTTCCCCAGCCAGAGTGCTTGGCAATGTGGCTAATGTGTTACGTACAGTCTGTTCTATCGCGTTCTCCCCCTAGGAAATTTGTATCAACATTACAGTGCTTTTCTGTGCAAGATGTTGTTTATGTTTGTGAATGTTTGTTATTTAGGAGAGTGCTAGAAAAGGTGGCTTTGAGAAGAGAGCTGGCTTGCTCCCTTGTTTCTGGGAATTCATTCCAGGGCTGCTACTTTTACCCTCTGAGGAACCTCCCTTGCTATCCAAGCCATCTTTCTTAGTGAACACAGTGATATCAGAGAATACAGATGTTTGCACTTTCAGAGACTCTTTTAAAATGTGTAGATCCAGTGGGTGTTTTCAACATCTGACAATTTTTGGATACTTTGGTGTTTCCATGGATCTTTGCTGGATCACCACGTGCAATAGCCATGGACATTGGCAAATGGTTACTCAGACTGGTCTTGACTTACAACTGTCTACAAGTAGTCAAAGTCTGGCTTCAGACTTGGCTTCAGCAAAGTCAAAATAGATCAGTATAATCCTTTGAGTACATAAAAACCACTGTTGAGAAGTTTACTCTGCTTTTTTATCCTTTACTTGCTCTCTTGAGACCCCCACCTGGAGTACTGTGTGCAGTTCTGGAGCCCCCAACACAAGAAGGGCATCGAACTGTTGTAGTGAGTCCAGAGGAGGGGCATGAAGATGATCAGAGGGCTGGAGCAGCTCTACTGTGAGGACAACCTATGAGAATTGGGCCTTTTCAGCCTGGAGAAGAGAAGGCTTTGAGGAGACCTTGTAATGACCTTCCAGTATCTGAAGGGGGCCTACAAGAAGGCTGGGAAGGGACTATTTACAAGGTCTTGCAATGACAGGACAAGGAACAATGGGTTTAAACTGGCAGAGGGGAGATTTAAACTGGATGTTAGGAAACTCTTTCTAGTGAGGGTGGTGAGGCACTGGAACAGGTTGCCCAGGGAGGTTGTGGCTGCGCCCTCCCTGGAGGTGTTCAAGACCTTGGATGAAACCTTGAGTGACCTGTTCTAGTGGGAGGTGTCCCTGCCTATGGCAGGGGGTTGGAACTAGGTGATCTTTGAGGTCACTTCCAACCAAAACCATTCTATGATTCTAAGTTGCCCTCTTGAAGTCTGCATTCTGGCTTTTGAAAGACTTATGTTACAAATTTTCCTCATCTTTGATGGTAACACAGAAATGAAATATGCTTTTTTGCTTCAGGGGAAAAAAAAAACCCAAGAAACCCACAAAAAAACCCCCAACCCAACCAAATAGAAAAAAAACAAAAAGGATGCTTTACAGAGAAATGTATCTCAAATATTCAGGGGTTCATAAAGTACAAATTGAACACAGCTTTCTTTTCCACAACACTTATCCTCTTAAATAGAGGAGATCTATGATGGGGAATTTCAAGATTTCTTGTTTTATTGGGTAATGCCATGGTGTTTTCTCTTAAGGTTCTGTCCCTATGCATCTCTGTCCACGTACTAGATGTCTCTAGGAAAGTTTTTATTTCTAACTTCAATATATTGCACTTCTGAATAGTAAGATTCAAAGACTAGAGAAAGCCCCTCATGAATGTTTACTTATACTTGGAGCACTCATAGAGCATGCAGAGTGCTGTGAGCCAACCACACTGATTATGGTAAAATGAGAAATTCAACCTGAAATGAAGTATTATGATGGAGAGGAATACAAAAATATTTTAAGTCTTCTAATTTCTCAATAAAATGAGTAAATACCTGATTTGGAAAAAACCAAAAACACCCAGCATATTTCTCAGCTGACTGAATTGCTTTCTGGAAATATTAATTCTGGACTGTGTAAACAGTGGTTATTTAGCATTCACAATCAGTCTTATCCAAGAGATAAAACTTCTCTGGCAGGCCTGCACCAACAAAACTCTGCTTCAACTAACTCTGCTTTAACTATTCAGCTGAAAAATGTCCCGTCTGCTTGGAATGTGTCCTCTCTTGATCTTACAATGCTTTTCAGATTACCCTGTTTCTCATCTCCCTTATTTTGGAATTTCATGGCTTATTCTTTAAAAAAACAAGGATTGAGCCTATCTGAGTCTCTGTCAGGGTCAAGTGTTAGCATCTACTTAACTGAAGGCTCATTTCATGTACAATCATAGAATCATAGATTGGTAACGTTGGAAGGGACCTCAAGGATCATCTAGTTCCAACCCCCTACCATAGGCCGGGACGCCTTACACTAGTACAGGTTACTCAAGGCCTCGTCCAGTCTGGCCTTGAACATCTCCAGGGAGGAAGCATCCACAACCTCCCTGGGCAACCTGTTCCAGTGCCTCACCACCCTCACTGGAAAGAACTTCCTCCTAACATCTAGTCTAAATCTCCCCTCTGCCAGTTTAAGCCCATTGCCCCTTGTCCTGTCGTTGCAGGACCTTGTAAATAATCCCTCCCCAGCCTTCCTGTAGGCCCCCTTCAGATACTGGAAGGGTACTATCAGGTCCCCTCAAAGCCTTCTCTCCTCCAGGCTGAAGAACCCCAACTCTCTCAGCCTGTCCTCATAGGAGAGCTGCTCCAGCCCTCTGATCATCTTCGTGGCCCTCCTCTGGACCCGCTCTAAGACTTCCATGTCCTTCCTGTGCTGAGGGTTCCAGAACTGCACACAGTACTCCAGGTGGGGTCTGACAAGAGCGGCAGAATCCCCTCCCTTGCCCTGCTGGCCACGCTGCTCTTGATGGAGCCTAGGACATGGTTGACTGTCTGGGCTGCATGTGCACACTGCACATCTCAAGGTGGTATCTTGAGGTGGTTGTAGAAATGGAACAATGGGGTAATCCAATTTATTAATGAGTCACTTTACTCAGCTTCCAAAGAAGTCTAGGATTTAAAACAGCAACCATTGCTTTATGCAGAACAAAACTCAGACACCTGACAGTTCCTTCACATGGCCAACGGTCTATTTTGTGATGCAGAACAGATTATTTGGTTGGGAATAATATTGTGTATCTACATGCAGGATTAAATCCCAGGCAGAGAGCATGAGCAGATGAAAAGATTGTGTTGCTAGTCTCTTTTTCCTGCAGTAAAATGGAATATTTCACAGCTCTCAAGAGAGTGAGGCAAGCGAGTAGTTAATGCAATGGCTGTGTTTGACATGCCTCAGAACAATTTGGCAACTTTCAGCTGCCTTTTTCAAACACAAGCAGAGTTTTTGCTGTGATTAAATAGCTTTCCCTAGTAAGAATATTATGATAGGAGATTTGCATATCAGAGAACAGTATGCCTCCAGCATAGTGAAGCAATATTCCTGACATTGTCAATAACCAAATTGATCAAGAACTCAGCAGTTGTGGTGACTGAAGACTTTGTTCCCTCTCTCCTGTGGCAGCTGCATCACAGCTGCGTCCAAGATGTATAAATGGGCTGGTGAGAACTAACCTGTTTGGAAAGACCTGTTGCTATAGCTTTTAGAAAGTCTGTGGTTTGAGGTATTATCATGGAATAAAATTCCCCATGAACGATTCATTTTGGAGATATCAAAATAGGTGTATTTTGCTGATGTCCTTTGGCAATAAATACTTTATCATTCATTCCATCCAATTTATTTCAGTGATTAGCATTGAATAGAAGTGTTATGGTCAATATAATTACCATATTGAGCTGTTAGGTGAATTTCCCTTCAGCTTTCTATTTTTTTATTTTTTTTTTCCCCCCAAACTCTGCTAATTAAAAAGTATGTTGAGACTAACCTGGAGTTGCATAAATCAATAATGCTACGAAGAAAAGGAGAACAAATTGTACCTCGTATTTGCATAATGGACAAGATCTAAAATGAATTCCTAGGGTTAATGAGGGTCCTCAGGGTTGTTTCTGAGGATATACAGCCTCCTGTGACATCAATATGTTACTGATTGAAGAGTACTGCTTAGAGCCAAAGAAAAGAGGTGAAAAAAATCAGGAGATAGCTGGTTGGGGGGATTCAGTATACTGAAGCTTTTAGCTTTAGTGCATTGATTTTTGGCTGCCTGCACTGAGCCCTAGCATAAGCTGAGGATACAAATTCAGGTTCACCGTTGCTTTGTGGTTTAAATTTGTTTCTAATCTCGGGTGAGGATTTGGCTAAGACACGACCAAGGTCCCAAGTTTCTGTCACTCTGACACATTACCTTTGTCTTTTTCAGAAAGAGAGTAGTGCTCTCCAGAGGGGAGGAAACACAAACACCCAGAAACGGGCAGGGGATTATGCAACTAGGCTAGCTTAGAAGAGATCTGAGTCTTAGATGCGACAGTCATGGGGGCAAAACATATTAGGAACAGGCAGTTACAGCAACATTAAAATATATCGTGTTTCCTATTCTGTTTCTGCTCCATTATCTTTATCCTCTTATTCCAGGCAGTTAGCTTTCTCTTTCTCTTATTACCTTGCTGCGAATTGGCAATGTGGCTGGAGGAGGCAGGGCACTACCAAAGGTGCCCACGCTTGCATGGAGAGGAAAAGAGGAGGAACCTGGCTTTTGCTGGAGTGCTGAGTTGTAGGAGCTTTGTGCAAAGGAGAACCTTTTCCTTCCCCAACCAGTGTCAAAATTCCTGTTCTAAAACAGTGGAAAGCTGGCGCTATTAATAGTGCAGCTGAGGAGAGACAAAGAAAAAAAAGGGGGTTTTCCTAAACCTTATTCTTCATAATGAACTATATTAACTGAATTTTACTTAAACTTTGCACCATGTAAAGGCCATAAACTAGTGAAGAAGGACTTCTCACACAAATTGTAAATGATCTATTAGCACATTACACCTAACGTGTGACCAAAAAATGTGATACCTATTAAATGCAGTGCTATGGCTGCTGCTTTTTTCCTGTTTAATAAGTATCTTGAACATTGCAGGAGAAGAGATGATCTAATTTAGAGAGGTGTTCTGTAGGAGGGAAAGTCGAATGGCCAAGTGAAGTAGGAGTTATCCAATTTACAATACAGTGACTTGTGGAGAGTGGACCCACCCTTGCTTCCTTGACTCAACTTGAAAGGCATCTATTGTAGTACAATTGCTGCAGCTTCTAAGGTGGCAATTGCTGGTTTTCTGATACCACTTCTGTCATCAATGCAGCATGCTTCTGGAAGTTTAGAAACAGACAACTGCTCTTTCAAGCTACCTGCTATGACTCAGCATGGAAAGGTTGTAAACTGATGATGATGGACATTTGGAAGGTAATGATTACGGCACTTAGGAAATAACCCTGCTCTTCAGCAATTCTCTGTGTCAGCTTAGAGCAATAAAAAGCTGCGGGGGAAGCTACCTAAAATAAGGTGCATTAAAGGTAAGTGTTTTGTGCATGGAAGGCAGATATTTCAGTTAGCAGTGCTGGAATGTATAAACATCTACATGACTGCACTGGACACTGGTTTTAAATCAGCACCTGTATGGTTTTTTTCCATGGATGTATTACTTTTCAGACCATGAGTGGTGAAGTGAAATGTTGTTCCAGAACTACGTATTTTGTATTTACAGAAATAGTAACCTTGGGTTTTTTTTGTTTTGGTGTTTTTTTTTAACTGAGCATAATGAACTTTTCTAAACGTTAACTGTGAAACATAATTTTCACTCCAATAGTTGATTTTCATTAATTTTGATGGAGAACATGCAATTCTGTAAAGAATAACTATCATTTCATGGTATAATTTGGTGTAACATTCCCCCTGGGAGGAAGCTGAAAAACTCTGTCCTTTTTTACAATTATTTCCTCCCCTTTCTATTATGACACTGTAATGCTGTAGGACAGTTTACCTGTTGCCATTTCTGGTGGTCATTGAACATGAGAAGTATTGTTATGCTAATGGTCCTTTCACTGTAATTTCCCTGAAGATTACAGTTGCAAATGACAACTATCCTGCTATCTCCTGCTCTGAATGTGTATTGGGTCCAGTTTAAGCTTTCCAGAGACTCAGAATATATAGCTAACAGACCCAGTAAAATAATAATAATAATAATCATCATCATCATCTCTCCCCTCTCACCCCCTTTTGGAAAGAAAAGAATTAGATTGGGG
>VWZE01021585.1:1005-20190 GCA_013396675.1 Eubucco bourcierii
AGGTTAAACTATAAATTCGCCGGTACAGTTGCCAGATGCCCCCTCCACAGGAGACAGCCCCCTCCACAGGAGACATCGCCAGATAAGATATCATCAAGGACACGATAACCATGACAATCACCAGTTAACACTTCAAAGAATTCCAGAAACTAACAGACCCATACGAAAACACTAATAAGGGGGTCAGCTACGGATTCTACAATTAGGAGATAGAAAACTACCCCCAAACATCAATTCAAGCATATGCAGAGTACCTCTACTACGTCACGAACATGGAAGTAAAATGTATAAAAGGGGACTGTTTAAACTGTTTATTTGCGACAGTTTGGCAGAGTGAAAACTCTCCTGTCGTCCAGCGCTGTTTTGCTCATATTCTATTTACTTTAATTAATAAATTTATAATTGAATTACGACCCGTGGTGTCGCAATTTATAACAGTATGCAGCGAAACCAAATCAAAAAGCCTCCGATTTTGAAATTTTAAGTATTCAAGTTCTCTTTCCAGACTCAGGATTTTTTTTATCCTCATTTTTCAGCATTTTTCAACAATGATAGGTCTGTACCATCCCATTCATTTGCTGGGTTAGTGTATAATTTGTTGCACAAACTTATTCTTTGTCTTTTTTTGTTTCTTCTCTCTGAGATTCTGCTCCACATTGCTTTCCTATCTCTTTCTTGACCTTCTGCTGCTGTATCATGTCTATGAGGTATTGAGAAGAGAAGGAGGAGGTGGGGAGACTGGTAACCCCTTTTGGGTTTGTCCAGAGGAGTCTTTCTGTTATTTTTCTGAATTGTAATAAATTGTAAATATATATACATATATTTTGTACGTTTTGTACATTTATTTATGCTTTTAGATTTTAGCTTGCTTGTAAATAATAGTTTCATTTTACTTCCAAACCTGAGCTAGACTGATGATTTGTTTGGGGGTTGATTTCAACCCACCATAAAGGTGCTTTCCTTTGGTCTGCCTGTACCTACCTTTACTGAAATTTGGGTTCCAGAGTTTTAGCTCTGTTTGGGACCACTGTGCCAGAATGGGTAATGGGATTCACTCCCGCATCACTCTGTACAAGTAAAAGCAGTTAGGATCCAAGCTCTTAAAATACATCGTGTTGCCATGAAAGTAATTTCACAGCTGAACATAAGATAAAGGCTTCTGTCAAAAGAGAATTTAGTAGTCTTAAAAATGGAATTCAAATTTGAGCACTGGAGGGTATGTCTGTGAAGACAGAGCATGTGTGAAACAGATCTGGTGAATGTTTTGAGGTTTAATGCAAGAGCTTTGTCTGTCAGATCTAAAGAGCTCTTGTTGCAAATAATAGAGCTGTGTATTAACCTGAGCCGGTCTGGTACTGGGAAAACTCCTATCTTCTTGGAACTAAGCAACAGCAAGGTGCCTGCTGCTTCTCAAGACATTATTACACTGATGCCTCACAATAACAAAACAATTTTTAAGAAAAAAAATTCCCCTATTTGTATGCCTTCTGTGAAAGCAATTTGCATTTCCATTGCTTGCTAATGAGAAACATCACAGTTTGTATAGTTGGCTCTATTTGTACAGATTTTAGTAGCATGTCATAGAATGGTGAAATTGGAAGGGACCTCAAAGCTCATCCAGTTCCAACCTCTATGGACACCTCCCACTAGCACAGGGCACTCAAGGCCTCCTCCAACCTGGCCTTGAACACCTCCAGGGAGGGAGCAGCCACAACCTCCCTGGGCAACCTGTGCCAGTGTCTCACCACCCTCACTGCAAACAAATTCATCCTAACAGTCACTTTCAGTCTCCCCTCTACCAGTTCAAACCCATTTCCCCTTGTCCTAGCATTGCAAGACCTTGTCAATAGTCCCTCCCCAGCCTTCCTGCAGCACTCTTCAGATACTGGAAGACTACTCTAAAGTCTCCTGGAAGCCTTCTCTTCTGCAGGCTGCAGAGCCCCAACTCTCTTAGCCTGTCCTCACAGCAGAGCTGCTGCAGCCCTCTCAGCATCTTGGTGGCCTCCTCTGGACTGGCTCCAACACTTCCATGTCCTTCCTGTGCTGGGGGCTCCAGAACTGCACACAGGACTGCAGGTGGGGTCTGAGGAGAGCAGAGCAAAGGGGCACAATCCCCTCCCTTGCCCTGCTGCCCACACTGCTCTTGCTGCAGCCCAGCACACAGTTGCTGTCTGGGCTGCACTCACACTGCAGCCTCAGCTTGAGCTTTTCATCACCCCACACCCCCAGGGCCTGTTCCTCAGGGCTGCTCTCAGCCATTCCCCACCCAGCCTGGAGTTGTGCTTGGCATTGTGCCTACCCAGGTGCAGGACCTTACACTTGGCCTTGTTGAATGTCATGAGGTTGGCCTGGGCACAGCTCTGCAGCCTGTCCAGGTCCCTCTGGATGGATCCCTGCCCTCTAGTAAGTCGACTGTGCCACACAGCTTGGTGCCATCTGCACACTTGCTGAGGCTGCACTGATTCCTCTGTCTGTGGCACTGACAAAGTTGTCAAACAGCACTGGTGCCAGCACTGACCCCTGAGGAAGCCACTTGGCACTGGTCTCCAGGTGGACATTGTACCCTTGATCGCCACTCTCTGTGTGCCACCATCCAGCCAGTTCCTTACCCAGCAGTGCTGCACACATCCAGTCCATGTTTTTCCAGTTTGGTGCCCAGGATGCCATGTGGGACAGAGTCAAATGCCTTACTCAGGTCCAGGTAGATGCCATCAGTTGCCCTTCCCTTGTCCACTGTTGCTGTGACTTCTTCATAAAAAAAGCCACCAAATGAAGCTATATTTACAGCACACTAAAATGTAAAAGTGTAAAATGAAATGCATATGTACAAAATGTATTTATATTTACAATTATTTACAAGTCAGAAAGAATAAAAAACAAACAAACAAACAAAAAAAAACAAAACCAAAAAAACAACCCTCTGGAGAAACCCAAAAGGAGCTACTAACTGCCCTCCACCTCTCTATCTCCTCTTCCCTTCTCCATACTTGACTAACACAATATACCAGCAGAAGGTCAGGAAAGAATAAGAACAATCCAAGCAGAATTGCAGAGAAAAAG
The DNA here is from genome assembly GCA_013396675.1 of Eubucco bourcierii. Taxonomy (NCBI): domain Eukaryota; kingdom Metazoa; phylum Chordata; class Aves; order Piciformes; family Ramphastidae; genus Eubucco; species Eubucco bourcierii. The sequence goes on from VWZE01021585.1 coordinate 4,066, forward strand.
TGAAAAGTAGAAAAGAATAGTTAGTGCAGCAAACTGTATGCTCAACCAGAAAACAAAGGGAAAAAGACAGACTTCCTATTGCAGCTCTTCTTTTATATTAGATATAATTCCTTATTTTCCTTTTATTCAAATATGCCCAGAAAGTTCCCATTTCTTGTTTATAATTTAGAACTGGGCTGGACAGGTTTCCCTTCACCCAAAGGAGAAAATACCCAAATAGTTTTTCCTAACAGATTCTTTTCACGTACAACGGGAGCTTTATCACTGTCCACTGTTTGTAGCAGATCTGATTGTGCAGGTCCTGCTCTGTTTACAGAGCCTCTACCAGGTTGCTTGTGCTAAATGCCTGTCCCAGTTTTTCAAAGTTCCACCCCCCATGGCTTTTAGGGTGGTGTTCAGCAAACCGTTGTAGCGCTCAGTCTTTCCTGCAGCTGGTGCACAGTAGGTGTGTGGTAGATCCACTTGATAGTGTGCACTTTAGCCCAATCTTGTATGAGATTACTTTTTAAACTAGTTCCATTGTTTGATTCAGTTCTCTCTGGAGTTCCATGTCTCCACATGATTGGTCTCTCCAGACCAAGATGGTGTTACATGCAGTAGCATGAGGACCTGGATAGGTTTCTAATCATCCAGTGCTTGCCTCTACCATAGTTAGCACATATTTGCCAGAACAAGAACATGGTAGAGTGATGTAATCAATCTGCCATGCTCCACCATACTTGCATTTTGACCAGTTTTGGCTCACCTTAGTTTTGTTTTCAGCTTTGATTCTTGCCTAGCAGCAATCACTCAGATCAGCTGCCTATTTAGAGTACCTGATTGTGACAAAATGATGCAAAATTAATAATTAGTATTAATTTTTATATCCAGGCAAGGATTGTTAATAAGTACGAAAACTATTTATTAACGTTAAATCTCACCAGAAAACTTAGTCACAACGTTCAAAATGCGGGGTTTGGAAGTTTAGACATACAGGGAACAGGCAAAACTGGAACAGTTTAAAGGGGCCCAGCATAAGCAAATATTTCTACTGGCAGAGAAGGTTTTTGTGGTCAATTACACTGCATGCAGTTCATTATCCTGCTTAGCCACTGGATGGATGCAGGAAGCTCCTTTCTGCTTATGGCAGAAGGCAATCAATGATTACAAGAGGCTTGAAGTATTTACTCACAAAAATATTATGGGACAGTACCCAAAGCTCGTGGTGGGGCTGCTGTTGGGCCGAAAGCTGTTAGAGACTTTGGAGTTTCCCCAGGCTAACTGGGTGCTGGAGGAAGGAGGCAGACATCTCTGACCTGGTCCCAGCTCTCTTGGCAGGAGGCTTTCAGGAGCAGGCAGGATGCAGTGCCATGTGCAGTCTCAGCACGGTGTCACGCTGGCTGTGCAGGCTGAACGCATGAAGGCATCAGAGCCTGATCCTGCTCTCTGGGGTCCTACACGGCTCAGGATCAATGAGGCAGTAAGCAGGCAGGGACACAATGGCAGAGAGCACCTTTGTGGTACCTGCTCATCCCTTTATAACCATGCAGCCCAAGACTAACGGGCCTTTGGACATAGATTAGCCAAACAGGATGGTACTTTGCCAACCTTGAGCATATTAGGTGAGGCCAGGGCTTTTGTTCCCTTTCCCATGGCCACCACCCCCAGCACAGAAGGAAGGGGAGGAGGGGAGAATGCCTGGGCACGACAGGACATGTACAAGCTTACCTTGGCCTATTTAGACCTACCATGACACTGCCTCCAGATGACAGTTGTTTGATATTGTGTGGAAGTTGATATCTTCAATCAAGTAATGAAACTTTCACAACTACTGAAGGTGTTTAGAAGCCATTACTTAAAAACATCATCAAAACAATCTGAACTGAACACTGCTGTAATCTGTAATCTTCTATATAGCTACTGAAAGGTGAATACTCTGCACATTTGCAGGAAACCCATGGTAGCTGCCTTCCACTAGGAAATGCTGTTCATCTCACAGAACATAATCATTCAGGGACCATTAGGCTCTAACAAACTATAAAACTTCAGCAGCTAGGGCAAATTGCATGCTGTGACATTGCCTATGCTGAAATGCATACAAATTGCATGCTGTGACATTGCCTATGCTGAAATGCATACAATCTCTCAATNATACAAATTGCATGCTGTGACATTGCCTATGCTGAAATGCATACAATCTCTCAATTAATAAGATGTTACTTACAAAACATTACGTAACTGGTGACTTTGAATTTGAAAATTAGCCTTTTTAGTAACTATTTCTACATTTGATGAAAGTCCTATTGTCCATTAAGCATGTCTTCAACAGAACATGTGACAATAATAAAACAGTAACAAAACAGACCAGTAACCTTCTTGAACATGCAAAAATAAAAGTCCTGGAATTTCAAAATCAACTTTATAACTTTGGTTCAAACCTTCTAAAATTCTGAAATTCGCTGCAGTGATATAAGAACACTGAACTGAATTTCAGTACTACTTAATAAAAAAACATATTCTGTGCAAGATCGGAGTGGATTGGTTTGGGGATTGTGCTTTCCACTTTTTGACCAGAAAAGGAAGTGAGTGCCTTTATGTTTTTGTCTTACAAACTTAAGCAAACTTTTCACATCTGAAAACAGAGATTGTTTTCCTGTCGTGGTAGGCCTAAGCAGGCCAAAATAGGCTTATCCATGTCCTGGCTTGCCCAGAGATGTTTTTCTGCTCTCCATCCTTCTGTTTTGGGGAGAGCAACCACAGGAAAGAGGACAAATAATCTGAAGCCACTAAGTCTGGGCTCTGTGGCCTGCCTTGTGCCTTGTGCAAGGCTGTGCTCTGCCCTAAAAAGGGTAAAGCAAGCCTATGGCTTCACCTAATATGGTGAATCTTGGCTAACTGCCATTTGATTGGCTATCCTGTGGCCAAAGGCACATTACTCTGGGGCTGTATGGATAAAATGAGCTGAGCAGGGAGCACAGCCTGTGCTTTGCCATTACAAGGTGTGCCTGCTGTTATACCTGTGCTCCACTATTCTATCTGCTCTATCTGTGCCCAGACTGCACAACACAAGACGTCTGCCTGCACCTGGAAGCCTCCTGCCCAGATGGAAGCCCTGGAGATGACACAGAACATCCAGAGAGCCAGGACCAGGTCAGAGATGTCTGCCTCTTTTCTCCAGCACCCAGAAACTGGGGAAACTCCAAAGCCTCTAACAGCTACCAACAACGACCCTGCCACGAGCTTTGGGTACTGTCAGATAATATTTTTGTGAGTAAATACCAAAAGCCTCTTGGAATCACTAATTGCCTTCTGCCATAAGCAGAAAGTTGCTCCTTGTGTCCTTCTAGTGAGCAAGCGGAGTGCTGACTGCAAAGCTTCTCTGCCACTTTAATTGAGTTCAATTAATGTGCATATTTACTGGGTATTGCTAGAGCCTGTTATAACCTGTATATTTTTTCCATAAATGATGCCTAGAACCTGATATTATTATTGGTGATTTGGTACCACCAGTTCTGAATATTTAATATTAATAAACTATATTAATATATATGCTGTTTAACATCTTTGTCAGTGCCATGGACAGAGGAATCAGTGCACCCTCAGCAAGTTTGCAGATGACACCAAGCTGTGTGGCACAGTCGACTTGCTAGAGGGCAGGGATCCATCCAGAGGGACCTGGACAGGCTGGAGAGGTGGGCCCAGGCCAACCTCATGAGATTCAACAAGGCCAAGTGTAAGGTCCTGCACCTGGGTAGGCACAATCCCAAGCACAAATACAGGCTGGGTGGTGAATGGCTGGAGAGCAGCCCTGAGGAAAAGGACCTTGGAGTCTGGTTTGATGAAAAGCTCAACATGAGCCTGCAGTGTGCACATGCAGCCCAGACAGCAACCGAGTCCTAGGCTGCATCAAGAGCAGCGTGGCCAGCAGGGCAAGGGAGGGGATTCTGCCCCTTTACTCTGCTCTCGTCAGACCCCACCTGGAGTACTGTGTGCAGTTCTGGAACCCTCAGCACAGGAAGGACATGGAAGTGTTGGAGCGGGTCCAGAGGAGGGCCACAAAGATGATCAGAGGGCTGGAGCAGCTCTCCTATGAGGACAGGCTGAGAGAGTTGGGGCTCTTCAGCCTGGAGAAGAGAAGGCTTCGAGGGGACCTGATAGTAGCCTTCCAGTATCTGAAGGGGGCCTACAGGAAGGCTGGGGAAGGATTATTTACAAGGTCCTGCAATGACAGGACAAGGGGCAATGGGCTTAAACTGGCAGAGGGGAGATTTAGACTGGATGTTAGGAGGAAGTTCTTTACAGTGAGGGTGGTGAGGCACTGGAACAGGTTGCCCAGGGAGGTTGTGGATGCTCCCTCCCTGGATGTGTTCAAGGCCAGATTGGATGAGGCCTTGAGTAACCTGTACTAGTGGGAGGTGTCCCTGCCTATGGCAGGGGGTTGGAACTAGATGATCCTTGAGGTCCCTTCCAACCTTACCATTCTATGATTCTATGATTCTATGATTTTAAATATAATCTCACAGCAATTAATTACCCCTTCCACTACATTTCCACACAGTTATAGTGGGTTTGGATTTTGCTAAAAAAGAAAAAAAGACCCACACAAAAACAAGCCCCAAACCAAAATCTTACAAGCAATAAGACCCACCCCAAAAAAATCCTAAGAACATCATAAAGCCCCAACATCAATTAAAGAAACAAACAAAACCAAACCAAACTTTCAAAACCGACCACAAAAAAAAAAAAAAAAACCACAAAGAAACAACCAAACAACCAAACAAAAAAACACCCCACCAAAACAACAAAATCCTTAATACCTAACAACACAAAAAAACCCAAAGAAACAAACAAAAAAACCAAAACACACCCCCCCCCCATCAAAACAACAATCATATCCTTAACTAATACCTATGTACAAGACAAATTATTTCCTTTCTTACTCTGTTGTTTTCCAATTGCCATTTTTCTGCTGAGCAGCAGACTGAGATGCTGAGACCCCAAGGTGGCAGCACACAGTGGAACATCAGAGCATAGGCAGTGCCATTTTTCCTTTCAGAAGAACTTGTGCTGACAAATAATCTTCCTGTTCTCTTGCTTTTTCTCAAGACTGAAGTTGTGTAACTGGGACAGATATCACCATGGCTGAGGAAACATCCATGGTGACAGTGAAAAGGCTGTACCAGATGAGTTTTAGGATAGGGCTGAAATGTATTTCCTAGCACGGACAAAATGGACCTTTGCAGTGCTGCTGAACCACTCCTTTACAGAATCACTGTTCTCCAGAGATTGTTCAGCTGATGGGAATACCAAATCACATCTTACTGTAGCTAATGAATATACATGGAAAGATTGTTACTTCCACTCAAACTTCCTGAAGAAGTCTGCAAGTATCTGGATGTGCTGGTTTGAGGCTAATTAGAATATTTTAATAGAGAAAATTACACTATAGGCTGTGAAAAGAAAACATCATGATGTCTGCTTCACTCATAAGCTTGCTGAAAAAAATTGTTTGGGAACAATAACCAAAATATAGAGATAAGTGAGTCTCTGTCTCTCTCTTGCTGGGAGAGCAGCTGGGGCGATCTAGCAGCTTCTGGCTCTGGCTCCTCTGCCGATTAATTCTCACTAATCACTTTTCTTCTAACCCCCCTGGCCGATCCTCCTAATTTACCTTGCGTGTAAGGCAAACCTTGGGGTAAGGTACAGGGGTGGGAAGAAGGTGGAAGGGTGGTTGGGAGCCCCTCCTGGGGACTCTGATTTCTGGGAGAGGAGTTGTGTTTCTGTATTCCCTTTTACTTGTATATTTCTGTAACTATTCCTGTCTGTTGTGTCTATCTCTGCTTGTCCATTGTGCTGAGCTGTAAACAGAGCTTCAGTCCTTAACTTCCAGCTGGCTGAGTTCTAGTCTGGGTCATTTTACAAAGTGTGGGGGGGCAGGGAACTCCCAAACCATCACACTGGACAATCAGGTTAATACAATATTCTTGGATTTCTGAAAGGTACTTAGTTACTTGCCATAAGCTCTTAAGAGGTGAAAATGTCATGGAACATGTGTCCTCAAATGACTAAACCAATTAAAAAAAAAGGACAAAAGGTTGTTTGGTCTGTTTACTCAATAATGGACTTAGTGAAATGATTCTGTGAATCCCAAAATGATCTTTGGGCAATATGTTCAGAAGTCATCTTGAAAAGAGAGTAAATCCTGAAATGAATCGAAGAAAGGAAGGAAGGAAGGAAGGAAGGAAAGAACCTTAAACATCATCTATTACTCAAAAGAAAGTCCAAATGAAAGTTTGTCACAGAACAGAAGCATTTTGACTACCTCTTAGCAAATGGAGACCAGATTATAAAGGCAGCTGTAGATTTACCATGAAGAAGCAAATATTTTTCGAAGACAACATCAGACCTCTGGAAGGAAAACCAACCTTCAGCAGTAGGTTCCGAAGCAGCCTATGGGGCTGTGTCTGGCAATCGCAGGTGCGTGACTGCCACCTAGTGCTCAACCTACGCTAATGCAGGGAAAAGGCTGTCGGGCACCTTTGGGTTTGCCCCAACGTTAAAATCAGAGACTCTGAAGTTAGGGTCAGAGCACGATTAGGACTGCATCCTTTTTATATATGGGTTTTTTACCCTAAAACCTCAGAGGAGCACATGTTAGATCTCAAGTCCAAGTTGCAGAGGGTAAAAGTGAGGACTGGGAGCAGGCAAATCTGCCTACTATAGTAGAAGACGATGTTTATGAGCTCCTAAGAAACCTGAATGTGCACAAGTCCATGGGGCCTGATGAGATCCACCCACGGGTCCTGAGGGAACTGGCAGATGAAGTTGCCAAACCACTGTGCATCATATTTGAAAAGTCATGGCAGACTGGTGAAGTTCCTGCTGACTGGAGAAGGGCAAACATAACACCCATCTTCAAGAAGGGTAAAAAGAATGACCCTGGAAACTACAGACCAGTCAGCCTCACCTCTGTGCCTGGCAAGATCATGGAGCAGATCCTGCTGAAAGTCCTGCTAAGGCAAATGGAAAACAAAGCAGAGGTGATTGGTGGGAACCAGCATGGCTTCACCAAGGGCAGATCTTGCCTGACAAATTTAGTGGCTTTCTATGATGAAGTCACAGCGACAGTGGACAAGGGAAAGGCAGCTGATGTCATCTACCTGGACCTGAGTAAAGCATTTGACTCTGTCCCACATGACATCCTGGTCACCAAACTGGAAAAGCATGGACTTGATGGATGGACCACTCGCTGGATAAGGAATTGGCTGGATGGTCGAACCCAGAGAGTGGCGATCAACGGCACAATGTCCACCTGGAGACCAGTGACAAGTGGTGTCCCTCAGGGGTCAGTGCTGGGACCAGTGCTGTTTAACATCTTTGTCAGTGACATGGACAGAGGAATGGAGTGCACCCTCAGCAAGTTTGCAGATGACACCAAGCTGTGTGGCACAGTCGACTTGCTAGAGGGCAGGGATGCCATCCAGAGGGACCTGGACAGGCTGGAGAGTTGGGCCCAGGCCAACCTGATGAAATTCAATAAGGCCAAGTGTAAGGTCCTGCACCTGGGTAGGCACAATCCCAAGCACAAATACAGGCTGGGTGGTGAATGGCTGGAGAGCAGCCCTGAGGAAAAGGACCTTGGAGTCTGGGTTGATGAAAAGCTCAACATGAGTCTGCAGTGTGCACATGCAGCCCAGACAGCCAACCGAGTCCTAGGCTGCATCAAGAGAAGCGTGGCCAGCAGGGCAAGGGAGGTGATTCTGCCCCTTTACTCTGCTCTCGTCAGACCCCACCTGGAGTACTGTGTGCAGTTCTGGAACCCTCAGCACAGGAAGGACATGGAAGTGTTGGAGCGGGTCCAGAGGAGGGCCACAAAGATGATCAGAGGGCTGGAGCAGCTCTCCTATGAGGACAGGCTGAGGGAGTTGGGGCTCTTCAGCCTGGAGAAGAGAAGGCTTCGAGGGGACCTGATAGTAGCCTTCCAGTATCTGAAGGGGGCCTACAGGAAGGCTGGGGAAGGATTATTTACAAGGTCCTGCAATGACAGGACAAGGGGCAATGGGCTTAAACTGGCAGAGGGGAGATTTAGACTAGATGTTAGGAGGAAGTTCTTTACAGTAAGGGTGGTGAGGCACTGGAACAGGTTGCCCAGGGAGGTTGTGGATGCTCCCTGATTCTATGTGTTCAAGGCCAGATTGGATGAGGCCTTGAGTAACCTGTACTAGTGGGAGGTGTCCCTGCCTATGGCAGGGGGTTGGAACTAGATGATCCTTGAGGTCCCTTCCAACCTTACCATTCTATGATTCTATGATTCTATGATTCTAAGTCTTAAAAGTGTCAAGTTCTATAGTGATATCCGAAAAAACAAACCCAGTTGACTCAAATGCTGTTCCAGTACTAAAAGACATGCTTCCATTAACACTATTACACACAATTTCAATTACTGAGTAAAAAAGACTACATTTTGAGCCTAATCTGAATCCCAAAATCACAGACCATCTGAGCAACACCTACGCAGTTGTGTACAGACTTGATTTAAGTTAAAGCATACTCCAGCAGACACAAAACCCCATGGCATTTTGTGTGCGAAAACAAAACATATTGCTTATTTAGAAACTCCCCTGGAACATAGCTTCCTCCCAGCCCTTGTTTGTTTTAAGAGCCATTCAGATGAAGTCTGAAAAAGCAAAACTAGTAACTGAATTTTGAGATCCTTAAAAGAAAGAGGTATACAGAATCATAGAATCATCAAATCATAGAATAGTAAAGTTGGAAGGGACCTCAAAGATCATCTGGTTCCAACCCCCTGCACAACTACAGTATGAGCTTCTAACTATTACAGATATTTCCATTTACCTGCTTATAGGTTTGAGGAGGGATTGAATATTTTTAAAGTAAATATATAGTTAAATGTTAAATATCAGATGCTAACTATATCAGATAACACATTCACTGTGTGACATGGACAGAGGAATCAGTGCACCCTCAGCAAGTTTGCAGATGGCACCAAGCTGTGTGGCACAGTCGACTTGCTAGAGGGCAGGGATCCATCCAGAGGGACCTGGACAGGCTGCAGAGCTGTGCCCAGGCCAACCTCATGANGGCAGCAGGGCAAGGGAGGGGATTGTGCCCCTTGGCTCTGCTCTCCTCAGACCCCACCTGCAGTCCTGGGTGCAGTTCTGGAGCCCCCAGCACAGGGAGGACATGGAAGTGTTGGAGACGGCCCAGAGGAGGTCACAAAGATGTTCAAAGGGCTGCAGCAGCTCTGCTGTGAAGACAGGTTGAGAGAGTTGGGGCTCTGCAGCCTGCAGAAGAGAAGGTTTCCAGGAGACCTTAGAGTAACCTTCCAGTTACTGAAGGGTGCTACAGGAAGGCTGGGGAGGGACTATTGACAAGGTTTTGCAATGCCAGGACAAGGGGCAATGGATTTGAACTGGCAGAGGGAAGATTTAGACTGGATGTCAGGAGGAAATTCTTTACAGTGAGGGTGGTGAGACACTGGCACAGGTTGCCCAGGGAGGTTGTGGCTGCTGCCTCCCTGGAGGTGTTCAAGGCCAGGTTGGATGAGGCCTTGAGTGACCTGTGCTAGTGGGAGGTGTCCCTGCCTTTGGCAGGGGGTTGGAACTGGATGAGCTTTGAGGTCCCTTCCAATCTTCCCATTCCATGCTTCTATGATTCTATATTCCTTTTATATTATATTATTATATTTTCACTAGCAGATGGTTCTGAGGACTTCTGGAGGAATACTCCACAAATTTCATGTGTAGCACCCATTTGGAGCTAATTTTGCTGCCAATCAGTGTTGTAGGTAATCACACTCTCAAATGAGTATTAGGAAAAAAGTCTCTGGAAGAAGTTAACAGGAATGTTACTCTCCAGTGCAATCTTGCATAGTATGCTTCCTTGCAATCTCCAGAGACATGCTTCAACTAAAGGCAATAACACAGAAACTCCTTTAAGGAATTTTTTTTTTCTTTACAAGAATGGATATCTTTTTATTGAGACAAAGAAATGAAGTGTCTGAAAATAGCTGATATGAGTGCATTAAGAAATACATGAATCAGTTGAGTGAATCAAGCAGAAGTTGAATTAGGCACCTGGCACATACCAGCATAAAGCCCAAATGTTCAGCTTGTCTCCCCAAGCACACACACAAAATTCTTTCAGCCAAGACAAACTGGAAGCCATTTAAATTGTCAGCTCTGCTTGAAGGCATAGCAGCCCACACTTTACACCTCAACTTTTTAATAGCCTGTCAGAGGTTCTAAAGAGCAGTGGCAAAATGCTATCTTTCCTGAAGAAAGCACTCAGAGTAGCAACAAGACAGATGGTCTTTTCAGAGTTTTCCTCTTAGAATGGTACTTCAAAAAAAAAAAGAATTACTTTCATATTTAGGTTGGTAAAGCTACACATAAACAAGAAAAATTTATGGTAACATTACTGAATGCTTTAACAAGTGATCCAAGACTCTTTTATGCACAAAATATTGCATCCTCAAGGACTACTTTCATTTACTTTAAATACTTTCTTTTCCATGCCAGCGTTCATAATGCCAGCTTACTGCTATGCAAATGCACACCAGCAAACATGGGTCTGCATTTACAAAGCTGTGCTATGCCTGAAGGCAGTACAACAACAGTGTCTGGCCCAAATAGGTGAATGTTAAGACGTACAGATACCTGTGTAAAATTCTGAGCATTCTGCTATTTCTATCAGCATAAAATAATCACTGGGTATGGATAACAGCCAACCAAGTCCTGGGCTGCATCAAGAGCAGTGTGGGCAGCAGGGCAAGGGAGGGGATTGTGCCCCTTGGCTCTGCTCTCCTCAGACCCCACCTGCAGTCCTGGGTGCAGTTCTGGAGCCCCCAGCACAGGGAGGACATGGAAGTGTTGGAGACGGCCCAGAGGAGGCCATGAGGATGCTGAGAGGGCTGCAGCAGCTCTGCTGTGAGGACAGGTTGATAGAGTTGGGGCTCTGCAGCCTGGAGAAGAGAAGGCTTCCAGGAGACCTTAGAGTAACCTTCCAGTTACTGAAGGGTGCTACAGGAAGGCTGGGGAGGGACTATTGACAAGGTTTTGCAATGCCAGGACAAGGGGCAATGGGTTTGAACTGGCAGAGGGAAGATTTAGACTGGATGTCAGGAGGAAATTCTTTACAGTGAGGGTGGTGAGACACTGGCACAGGTTGCCCAGGGAGGTTGTGGCTGCTCCCTCCCTGGAGGTGTTCAAGGCCCGGGTGGAGGAGGCCTTGAGTGATCTGTACTAGTGGGAGGTGTCCGTGCCTATGGCAGGGCAGTGGAACTGGATGATCCTTGAGGTCCCTTCCAACCCTACCATTCTATGATTGTATAACATAGCAAGCAGCATGCAGTGCCTTATTGATTTATTGGAAGTGAAAGACAGCTGAGAAACTGTTCAGGTATTATTCAACAACTAAAGATTTTATTCTGGAGTGAGCTGCTTTGCAGTCCTGTAAGTGGGACACCAGTAGTAGGATCTTCCAAAAAAGCATGAGGAACAAATGCTAATACACTGAGTAGCTAGAGGAAAAGAGGATTACATTTGATAGTAGCACACAGAACATACTCTTTTAGACTATCCAGAAGCTATTTTACATTTAGAATTCCAAAATAAATAGGACATCTATTTCATATTTGATTTGTTCTGGCACAAATCTGGGTAAAATAGAGTTGAGGGCTACCCAATGCGAACTTACTAAAAGAAAATCATACACCCAATCTAATCTCTGTTAAGCACTCAAATGCAGTCAAAGCAAGTCATGAGACAGTTTGAGTTTACAGTAAATGTCTGATATTTTCACTAGTATACCTGGCAAGAAATGCATAGTGATGCTCTGAAGGCCTGCTCAAAGCAAGAACGAAAACACACACACATGTGCACAAGCTACAAGTAATGGAGAAAGAAAGTGCTCTTCAGCTGTAAGCTCCTATGAGACTGCCAGCAAGTACTAGGAGGAAAGATATTTTGAGGAGTGTAGTGGAGGGGTCATTAATTAATGTGAGATTATACTTTTAAAAAATGTAATATTGTTTATTACTATTCACTATTCAGAACTGTCACCACCCTGAGCACTAATTTTAATAACAATCAGTTCTTTGCATTGGTCATGGAAGCTTTACACAGGCACTCAGAGGCTCTAGCAGTACCCAGTGATGATATCTAACACTGAACTCGATTGAGCTGGCAGAGAAGGTTGCTGCGGTCAGGGCACCGCTTGCGGTCAATACTCCGCTTGCCCACTAGAGGGACTCAAGGAGCTCCTTTCTGCTGATGGCAGAAGGCAATGGTGAGTTACAAGAGGCTTGAAGTATTGACTCACAAAATGATCTCCTGACTGGCAGGGCAGGCTACAGCTTCAGGCAGTGCCCAAAGGCTTTCAGGGAATTCTGTTACTGTCTTGTCAGCTGCTGAGACTTCTGATTCTTCCCAGGCTGCTGGGGAAAGGAGGCAGACGAGCCTGGTCCTGACTCTTTGGATGATCTACGTTATCTCCAGGACTTCCTGTCTTGGAGGAGGCTTTCAGGTGCAGGCAGGATGCAATGCCATGTGCAGTCTCAGCACGGTGTCACGCTGGCTGTGCAGGCTGATCACATGGAGGTATTTAGAGCCTTGTCCTGGTTGCTGGAGTTCCACACAGCTCAGGATACAAGGCAATAGGAGCATAGATAGAGAGCAGAGCATCCAGATACAATGACAGAGCACAGGTTGTGCTCCCTGCTCATCTCCTTTTATCAACACAGCCCAATGGGCCTTTGGACACAGAATAGCCAATCAGGATGGCAGTTAGCCAATGCTGACCATATTAGCTGAAGCCATAGGCTTGCTTTACACTTTTTAGGGCAGAGCACAGCCCTGCACAAGGCATGCACAAGCTGAGCCTGTGTACCTTGTTTACCACAGGCTGCAAAGAGCCAGGGTCCCCAGACTCAGTGGCTCCAGGTTCTTAGTCCTCTTTCCTGCAGTTGCTTCTCCCAAAAACAGAGAGGGGGAGCAGAAAAACATCTCTGGGCAAGCCAGGACATGGATAACCCTATTTTCGCCTGCTTAGGCCTGCCATGACAAATATACAAATCAATTTCCATCTACCAACATGCAATATATTGTACCTGAAAATCTTCTATCAGTTATTTGCATATAATGCAATTATTCTCCCAACATTAAAGGAGTATGGAATAACTGTTAATAAGTTTTGCTGTGATTCAGGCTCTGGAATGATGACTAACAAGGAGTTCAACATGATAGCTTTAAACAAAGCCATATAAATAATGTATCATGCACTGCCTGTTAATAGGATTAGAACAGCACATGTTAAGGCCACTCTAAAAGGCAACTGAAAAAAAAAAATTACATTCACAAGTAATCTACTTGAGAAGGCTATACACAATGTTACCACCAACTACTGCATGGAATGTATTAAGAAGAAGAAATAAAGTACTTTAGCTTTGAAAGCTCTTCAAAGATGAACAATTCTATCAGCCATATGCTAATTTGATCTGAATTTTGCAGTAAATGTATGTATCAAGAGAAAACAAGTCCAAACTTGAAAGAATTTACATTCCCATTTCGTTGATATTTCTGCAGTGGCAGGACACCCTTGCCATTCATTTTTAAAACACAGAAAATTGAGATATACATCATAGGAGATCCTTCAGTGATCAGATTTTCAACTGTGGTTGCCGTTATAGACATTCAGGAATTCTTAAATGTAGATTTGAAAGATCCAGCAACACTGATATCCAGTAGTACTGTTACACAAATATCACAGTCGTGTGATTTTACTCAGTTAGGGATCTGACCCCAAAAATCACTAATGATTGTAAATGTTTGTGCTGGTTTGAGGCTAACTGAATCATAGAATCAAGCAGATTGGAAGAGAGCTCCAAGCTCACCCAGCCCAACCTAGCACCCAGCCCCAGCCAATCAACCAGACCATGGCACTAAGTGCCCCATCCAGGCTTTGCTTCAACACCTCCAGGGACGGGCACTCCACCACCTCCCTGGGCAGCCCATTCCAATGCCAATCACTCTCTCTGGCAACAACTTCCTCCTAACATCCAGCCTAGACCTCCCCTGGCACAACTTGAGGCTGTGTCCCCTCATTCTGTCCCTGGGTGCCTGGCAGAAGAGTCCAACCCCACCTGGCTGTGACCTCCCTTCAGGTAGCTGCAGAGAGCAATGAGCTCTGCCCTGAGCCTCCTCTTCTGCAGGCTGCACACCCCCAGCTCCCTCAGCCTCTCCTCACAGGGCTGTGCTCCAGGCCCCTCACAATATTTTAATGAGAGAAATTAGGTCATTGGCTGTGAAAAGAAAATAATAGGAATATCTATATCACTCATTCGTTCTGCTGAGAGATATAAAACCAACAAGCATATACAAAATCAGTCTCTGGTTGGCATTAACTATCTCTGCCTGAACTTGCATAACCTGAACTAATCATTTCCTTCTAGCCCCTTATCAGCTCTGATAGCTCATTTTGTTTATTTTGTCGCACAGATATAGGGGTGGGAAGAAGGAGGTGGGTTGGTTTGAAAGCCCTTCTGAGCATTTCTGCTGTTCAAGAGGGGGTTTGCTGATCTGTGGCAAGACATTGGTACTTATCTTGAGAAAATTCCAGTGAAAGTGCAGCACAGAGATGCATACATGGCTAAGAGCAAAGCTGCTGAGGAACACCAACGCAACCATCAGGCAGACCTAGCTGCCACAATTTCTCAAGTAGATATAAACTGTGATCTTGACCTTGACTGGTAACACCGAGGTGAGCTGTTCTTAGCTCAGTGAGCTCATGATTCTTCTGGACATCAAGGCAGATGGCTGGAAGTTAAGGAATGAACCTTAATATTCACAGCTCAACATAATATACAAGCAGATATTTACAATATTTACAAATATTTACAGTTATATACAAGTTAAAAAGTAATACAGAAATGCAATCCCCTCCCAGAAATCAGAGTACCCAGGAGGGGCTCCCAACCACCCTTCCACCTTCTTTCCACCCCCCAACCTTATTCCAGAGTCCGCCTTACGTGCAAGGTGAGTTAGAAGGATCTGCAAGGGAGGTTGGAAGCAGTTGGGTTACACAGATCCAGTTAGAAGCCGGGGAGAGACACAGACACTGACAGCCAGACAGACTTATCTGTGTTTGTGTCCTTGCTTTTATATGTCTCAGTAAACCTACGGGTGAAATAGACATCATGATTGTTTCCTTTTCACAGTCTATAAACTAATTTTTCTCATTAAAATATCCCACTTAGCCTCAAAACAGCACATCTGGAAAGACAAATTATGTGGAGACACAGAACTCCAGAGAGAATTGAATCAGACAATGGAATTCAAGAACAATCTCATAAAAGACTGGGCCAAAGAGCACACTACCAAATGGATATACCATACCCTGCTACACACCAGCTTCAGGAACGATTGAAGGCTACAATAGTTAGCTGAAAACCACCCTAAAGGGCATGGGGGGTGGAACTTTGGAAAACTGGGACATACATTTAGCACAAGCAACCCGGTTGGTAAACAGTAGAGGTTCTGTAAACAGAGCAGGACCTGCATAATGAGGTTTGGTACAAACAGTAGATAGTGATAAAGTTCCTGTTGGACGTGAAAAGAATCTGTTAGGAAAAACTCTTTGGGTATTTTCTTCTCGGGCAAAGGGAAACCTGTCTGAGGGGTGGTTTCCAGGGGACCGAACTGAAGGTCCTGGTCATACATACTGGGTAATGCAGGAGAATGGTGACATTCAGTGTGTTCCACAGAGAAATCTAATTTTAGCTCAGAAAATTGAAATTTGGAATGTATAATTCAAGCTGTTAGGAGGAGTTTCAGGTACAATGTAGCATCCAAAGGAAGAATCCATGAAGAATCTACACTACCCGAGCACCCTAAGTGTTAAAAAGGGGTTTGAATCTGGGTTATAAGTGAATTGTAACGAGGCTGATATAAAAGTATTACATATTTTTATTAAATAAAGAAAATTCCCCCAAACTTATTTACAATTAACACACAGATTCTATTATGCTGTTGGTAAAACTCTCTTTGCAGAATGTATATATATTTAATCAAATTAATTTAAATGATTTTAGGAAACGTTTTAGAAAATTTGAACAACTAGAGAGTCCTG